>JAEANM010000390.1:0-37198 GCA_017656035.1 Myanophis thanlyinensis | reverse complement strand
ACAGACCTCTCTCATCTTTTTAAGTGGGAGAACTTGCACAATTGGTGGCTGACTAAATACTTTTTTGCCCCACTGTAAACTATTTTTAAATATGAGCCTGAAATCCTTCATAACAATAGTAATCCTATTAAAAGTCACAATAAATAGTCTAAAACAAAATAGCTACAGAATCATATTTGATTCTGATTTAGATTCTCTCTGTGTCCTGCAGACAGAATTCTTCAGCATACTAATAAAGAGCAAATGATAAGTTTTCATTTGGAATATTAGGAAACAGCTTTATTCCATAAATAAGAAATAAGACTAAAATTTACAATTTAAGCAAAACTATAGTTATTCTTTATTTTCATTTATACACTAAAATATACAGATTTTCAAAATCACGTTTCTTAGTTCAAACTACAGATGACTCCCTTAGCTGTTTGTTTGGTTAACATAGTTTTCTTACTTAAATAAAGACTAAATTGCTTAACAGTCTTATAAAGTAAAATATATTCTCAGCCTCTCGGTTTAGAATTTCTTTATATTTAGACTTATCCCTACAAAGGGAACAAAGCATAGTCAGAAATAGAGATGATTTTTTCCCCCAAAACTGTTATTGCACAGTTCATCAATGACTTTTTGTTTTTGCTGTTTTGTTCAAGCTGAAAGCTAAGAATTCTGAACTGCTAGGATTGTTAGCTACTGGTACAACATTTAATAAATTCTCAGTGCCATAGATTGAAGAGAGATACTGAAATGGCTCTTGTATATTTAAAAAATAGTAAGGGTTAAAAGAACTAAAAATACACATCTTTTTTTTAAACAATTAGCTAAGTTTAAAATATAGGCATTAAACATAGCTTTCTTATCCAGTTAAAAATAACAAACAGTATAGTATCTTAATTAAGACCAATTGATACATTACAAAGTAGCAAACAAGTTTTGAACTCAGAGCTACTATTCAAATATACTTTTAGGCAACCAGGTGGTTATGACTTAAAAAACAACATACTTCCTGAAAAATCTCAGTCTTGTAAAAATTGTAAATTTAATTTAATTTTCAAGTGGAATCTTCAACAGAACATGGCAATGTAGAGTGCTCTTGTACAGGACAACAACACCTTCTTTTTCAAGGTAATTTCCCCTTATACTCCCTATCTTCTCCCTTTTAAAATAAACACCTTTCATATACCTTGTGCAAGGACAATATGCATCATTCTCTTGCTCCTTTCAAGAACTTTTTCAATGAAGGTTTTTCATTACTTTTGCAAACCTTAGAGTTAACAGAAGATTCCCATTTATTCCTCATTATTGGACAATATTATTTACTGCATGAAGAGCCTCACCTATGGAACAAAAGCCTTTTTTGTAGCTCTACAAATTTTGCTACATATTTTTATATATGATTTGATACCTACCCTTGTAATAAAAACCCTTGTAATAAAAACAGGAGATACTAAATTTGAAAAACAAAACAAAACACATATATAGAAGTAAAAACTGTTGCATGCCACACTGCCAAACCTATAATAATCTTAACATGGAGAAAATGTACTCTTCCCCATCAACACTAGCCAAGTACGAAGAACTTCACCCTTAATAATGGTGTTTGTTCTGTTTTAGTGAGTTCTGTATTTGAACTCACCAGAGTTTATTCCAACAGCCATGGTTAAACAATTTTAACACTGTGATGAGTAATCCAGCAATTTCTGCACTGTGATAAAAAACTTCCCAATCACCCTTTTCAACCAAATAAAACACAATTACCAATACAGATATTATATATCATGGCACAATGGGGTTCAAATTAGAAATCTAGCAAATATGAGTCTCTCAGAATTAATATGCAATTTTCATTTACTGTATGGAACAATCATTATTTATCAAGGAGGCTCTAAAAACCTGAAGACATAAATTCAAGTCCTATTGTGAGAAATGGTACAGTAAAATCCAATTAATCTTTCACACACATGGATAGGTAAAATTAAGTTAGACACAAGCATGAAATAGGCAGAACTAGAACCCACACTACAGTCTAGAGCAGTGGTGTCGAACTGGCAGTCCGCGGGCCAGATGCATCACATGCTGGCCACTCCCACTCCAGTTCCATGAAGGGGAAAAACATCACAATACATTATGTGATGGCAACGTGATGCAGCAAATTTGACACCTGTGGTCTACAGAAACTTCTTATTCCATCATTAAATATATTCCCTATATATTATCTATAAATATGTTTAGACATTTACACCTTTAGTTCATAGGCTGTAAAGGAACATTAGATCTTTACTGTATTATAGCAGTCATATATGAAATAGCTTTCAGTTCTAGCTCTGGATGCAGTCCCACAACAAAAGAAGTTGAGAGAAGTCCACACAAACAGATATAGATACGTTCTCTTTTAAGTAATCAAGGGAATACCAAATTGCTATATATAAAATAGCTTGCTATTAATAAGTTATACCTTTTCTCCTTCAACCAATGTTAAATGACTTTATTGTTTACAGAGTTAGAAACCAGGTCTTTTGTTGAAAGCTGAAGGACCTACTTCCTTAGTATAACTAAAACTCAAGTGACTGGATGATGGCACCACCTATGCACCTACTGTAACCTTAATAGTAAATCTCTTTTTTTACCCAGTATGAATCTCAACAATAAAAACCAGGAGGTGTGAAGTGAACATTGCCATCTATGCTAATAAAAAGACAAGCGCTACAATAAAGTGAAATCCTTATTTTTATTGTAAATATACGCCCCATCCTTCAACATGTAGCACTTACAGTGCTATCGTTCTAAAATAAAACCATACAGAACGGATTGCAAGCCACCCTGTCACATTTTATAAACAGAAAACTGTATAATAGTAGTGGGTGTGGGTATTCTTGCTTAATCTTCCATAGAGAACATTGCTTCACTTGTGTAACTGGTTGCTGAAATATGGAACCTATTGGAATATATTTAGCAACCACACAATGGAATAGTTGGAATCATATTGGTCTGGTTTTGCTATAAGTTTTCCTTGTAGTCTACTGAGAATGGAAAATATCCAGCCCTCCACATCTAGTAAGAAGAGTTTGTAGAAATCTAAAGATATAAAGAGAGAGTAACGATTAGCAGGTGCAAGACACAGGTTTCTGAATCTAAACTCATAGTACTTATTTGCGAAGAAAGTGCTCAAATGGTATATCAAACCTTACCCTAAATACCCACCTTTCACTGAAGAAAACCTCTGTATGTTTATTCTCATGTTCAGGTTTTGATGCTGTGAGGCAAAAGGGATCATAAGTATATGATTAAAAGCAGCAAGATTTAGAATATCTAACCTTCACTAACAGTTATTTATTTACATTTTACTATTTTCCTGGCTACTGGAGCACATACACTAAACCTTTGATGCATCAAAATAAGAAAATATCAATTTGTTGATAAAATTAGTCAAAATGCAGCTTTCATTTTTTATTGGAAGGAATGGGAATATTTACTGAAACTCTATTCTTAAGTATGGTTTCAAGCCTACAAGTCTGGCTAGTTTAGGAACCCAAAATCTGAAAAGATTCCTCAAAAGTTCTTTATTGCTTATGGAGTAATGTAACAAAATTGAAATATTTACCAAGTAAAGTCATAGCTTGTATGGTCTGTAATTATAGTTAATCTGGGTCATCTTTTTCATGTTTCTCCTCTTCCCCAGACTCAACAATTTGTTTCGCAGGGCCCCTATTTCCTTCTCCCTTAACTGTCTTGCTACTATTCTGTGTTATCAAAGCTGCTTAGGCATTCCATCATACATAGTTACCTGTTCAAGATGCTTTGTCCTTTTATCCCAGTTGTGGGAGTAGTGTTGATGATAGATGTTCATGTCTTAGGGTAAGGTAGCTGTTTGGGAGTTCTCTAACAAATGTCAGCAGTGTCCTCTGGGCAGGTTGAACTATTGTGCAAAGTATTCTTCTTCTGTATTTCTCATTACCACAAAGCCCTTTGGTCAGTTGCAAATGTTCTCTCATTCTCATTATCACAGTTTCTCTCTCTCCTTCTCTCATATACAGGGACAAGAGCATACCCTAATATTTCAGCTAGAAATCTTGTCTGGAGTTTATACACTGGTAAAGATACACTGGGATTAAAGGCAGGGTTAACTGAAATCTTAACTACACCATAGCAACCTAGGAGTTCTGTCATGATTTTATTTTGTCTCTCCATTAAATATAAGGGGACATTTCCAATCACACCAAACCCTTTATCAGTGTAATGCTACACTGATGTAGTAATATTAGGATGAAAAACAATTCCTCTTTCAGTATCCTATTGGCAGAACATCATAGTAATAAGGATATGTTTATGTATTACCATTTTTTACTCAGAAGAATAAATCTCATTAAAAACTCATTAAATCCTACTTTTCCCACTAGCATGTCTACCATAGTGGTGGGCATCTTAGTTAGACTCCATCTAAAGTTCCATTTTAAATTGTTTCTACAGAATTGTTAGGTCTGTTAGGTCCTGTGCTGTTCAGTTAATGCCATTCTAAGCTGGAAATTAGTTCTGAATGTTGTACTGCAGAACTCCATTTTAAGCCCTGTGCTGTTCATCATATTTGTAAGCAATTTGACTAAAGGATTACTATGTAAGATTATGAAATTTGTTCATGATATGAAGATGGGGAACAGCAAATCCTTCTGAACATAATATAAAGTTTCAGGAAGATCCTGATAAACTCAAATAAGTAGCAAGATGAAATTTACAGCAATAAATCTAGAGTCTTATACTGAAATAGAAAAAAAATAAAAGCATATGCATAGGGGGATATGATACATGGAGAAATACATATGTAAAAGACTTAAATGTTTTAGAAAATTACAAACTGAATATGACCCAACTATGTTGTGCAGCTTCAAAAAATGAAACAAGAAAAAGCAGTCCTAAAATGAATTAATAAAAGTATATCAGGATCAATATAAATCATTCTTCTTCTCTCGTCTGAATTAACCAGACTACTTCTAGAATACCACATCCAGTTGTAGGCACATATTTTAGAAAAGACACGGTCAAACTAGAACATGCACAATGGGAGCAACCAATATGATAAAAGGCCTGGAAAGCAAGAACAAACAAACAAAAAACTTATGAGGAGCAGGTGGAGGTTTTGGTATGTTTAGCTTAAAGAAAAGACTTCAGAGACAAGGCAGATGTCATCAAATGTCTGAAAGGCAACCTTATTGGACAGAATTGTTTAAAGCTGTTTCAGAAAACAGGACAAACAAAAAATGGGTTTAATTTAACAGGTAGTGGTGTGGGTAGATAGGTGTAGGTTTTAATAGAACATTAAAAAAATGGTAAGAATTGTTCAGTATGGAACAGATTGCCTCATGAAGTGGTGGATTGTTTAAGGAGAGAAGGTGTTTAAATACAAGCTGGATTAGCAGCTGTAGGCAATGTTGTAGTACTTGATTTGTACATCATCAGGAAGATGAATCTCCAAGTTAACTTCTAATCCTTACATTATACAAATAGCATTTCATAGAGAATACGAATTACATGGAAAAAATAGCCAATTACTGAAGTCAAATGTTATAAGTATGGCTGATAACACATGCAATATAGCATGCTTCACATGGGCCAAGAAACTGTCAAAATATCACCATCGTTTTCATTCATTCATTCATTCATTCATTCATATTGAATGAATAAATGAATGAATGATGATGATACTTTGATATTTGCAGGAATATTTTGCCATGGGATAAAACTCTATTAAGTACTGTAGATGTCTAGATATTTATTGCATTTATATCTGACTTCTCCTTCAGGTGTTCAAGGTGCCATATACACACCCCCTCTCTAATACTTCTCACATCATGGGGAATTTCGGCAGAAAAGGGCCTGGCACAAAGTCACTCAGTGAGCTTCCATGACTGAGAGTAATTTGAACCTAGGTCTCCCCAGTCTTCATTCAGCATATTCACCACTAACCCATACTGCTTTATTAAAGTATTTCCAGTTATTAATTATATCTTTCCAGTTATTAACCTATTCACAATTTTCTCCTATTGTTTTAAAAATTATAACTGTACAGAGCAAAATCTTCATGGGCACACATTGATATTACTGTAGCTACAGTTGAACAGTACACTAATCCAAGATTTCTGAATTAATCAAAATGTTTGGTTCACACAACACTAAACCATAAATTAAGCACAGTGGATTAACACAATTTATTAACTCATGAATTAGCCAGTCATATTTTATCCTAGAATAGTGTGTGAAGTCACCCTGCGTATCTCTAATTACAAATTATACTTCAGGAAATGTATGAATTACAAAACTGGGAAACAGTATAAATTGCCCCTATATTAAACCATGACTTTTAATATTTGAATCTGATATTGAATTCTCCAATTTTTCTTGGTATAAGAATAAGATACATACTACATTCTATTAGATTATATTACTTTATCCCAATACCACCTCTTTGGTAACTAACAATGCTTCCCAAACATATGCAACAAACTATGTAAAACTGTCGTCATTCAAAATACTGCTTATTGGTCTATTGATGAGGCAAGCTGAATTTCATGTATAGCTGATTTTGTTTAACATAAATGGAATTCAGAGTGATTCTTAACATAGCAATACAGGGGATCGTTGCTGACCATTTCAGTTATACTACACAATATTTTATTCCTTTAAGAAACTTTTTGCTTTTTCAAAAAAAGCAACACACATTCTGAATCAGGACAAACTCATCTATCTTCCTTGATCCCCATCATGAATCCAACAGCAATGATGAGAAATTGCTGTTGTATCAAGATTCCTGATGCAGGAAACGGACATGGAAATGTATCATATACATCAGAAACTCTAGAAAAGAAGAAGTGCAACAAGCTACCATTTTTGCATTCCATTTTCTATATGGATGCTGTAAGTATCAATAATCTAGAAGTCAATGGATACTCAATAAGGAAGAGTAATCCTCATTGCTTCAAGAAGAGAACATTTTGGATAACTCACGAACTTTCTGTTCTCCCTCTAGATTGTACTATTCAGTAGTTTCCAGGAAAAAAAACCCTTGAAACTGGATTTTGGAATACCATGCTTCAGATTACTTTCAGTTCAGGGGGTTTACATTTAGAAACTAGTAAATGCCTCTAGAACAGCATAGTCTAGAGGAGCTTCAGTACAGCCTAGCCCTAGATGGTAGATCAGAACACTCCTGAACTATTTGTATATCTTCCCATTCAAAAAACAAAGATTATATTGTATAAATATGAAATATTTAGGCAATTTTTAAAAACTCCTTAGCAGATTTTCGTCTCCATCATTTGTATACTTCTCTATCCTTATCACAATAAACTAGCACTACATAATTATTTCTGTTCTTATAAGTGTATACCATATAGTACCAGTAACAATGTTATACAACTTCAATTTTGTTGATAGGCTGACCAAATTGAGCTATTCTGTTTTTTGTGAAAAACTAACTAGAAACAATAACCAATCAACCAATTCCTTGGGTAAAAAAAATAGACAAAAGAAAATTCTGTATTTTTTGAAATCATTTGTAATTACAGCTCTTTTTTATAGCTTAATTATGAAGTTTTATTCATCCTGTGATAGTCAATACGCTGAACGCCCATTAGAATGAAAAAGATGAGACAAACCAGAATAGCTGTTTTAGTTTACTGCTAGACTTCCTTTCTTCGTCCCTCCAAGTCCTAATCCTCTCCAACTATCACCGCACAGAGTTGTTTTATCTCATAAACACCAATATAATGCATGCTTTCTGTTTATAGCAGACAGTTTTATTTTATATATTAAGCCATCCACAAAAACAATTAAACAACTAAGATTTCTTAGCAGATTACCTGTGCTTTGAATAACCCTTGCATTATCCTTTTGGATGGATATTCAGTTTCCCTCCCATGCCCATAAATTTACTCACTAGGGATCATTGGTAAATCGAGGAAGTCGTGGCTGAGGGAAACCATAAAGATGACAGTAGAGTACATCAAAGCAGTAGCAGCACATCTCCGCTGTCACGACTAGATTTTTGGTGCTGTTGGCAGTTCCATTAGGCCGGGCAAGTGGGCTCAATGCTCCTGAAGTGGGATTCATTCGAGTAATTGGAGAATTTCCAGGGCATAAAGTCAAATCTGATACATTCTCCCTTCCACTGCCCCCATCTGCATGCTGGTGGTTCTGAAGAGGACCTGAACTAGAGACTGGCACAGTTGTGGCTTGATTCCCGTGACTATGTGTTCCACTTCCAGACAATTTGGGTTTCTTTACCCCACAACAGCCTGCTGCCAACTTGGGCTCAAGTGGAGGAACACAGCGTCTTTTTCCCATCCTGATTCAGCACCTACTGTCTGAAGCACTGTAGAACCCTGATAAAACACACAATATGCAACATATGTCATTTCATTAATGAAAAAAATATATAACAAAGTACTTTTTCCAGTAATAAAACAGCGTAGTTCATATTATAACATACATACTATATAAGAAAACTGGCATATGACATAGCCAAAAATTAAACAAAGAGATATTACATGACACCAAAAGTTAGTTAATCTAAAAATGTATCAGCGATTCAAGACTAATCAGAAAATGCTGGACTACCATCTTATGTAGTCCTCAAGTTATGATAGCAATTGGGACCAGGATTTCTGTCACTAAGTGATGCGGTCTTAAAGTGTGATGTCATATGAATGCATTACTTAGCAATGGCAATCCTGGTTACCACTGTAATTCTGTGATACACTTATTGGTAAATGGAAAGTGGCAAGAGTTCTAGGGAAGGTATATGGGAGTGACACAGAGAAGGGTGTGTGTGTGTTTTGGACAGTACAGCAAGCAAGGATAGGCCTGGGAAGGCTGATGCAGCTGTGCAAGTTATGGAAGGTAGGAGAGGAGCTTTCAAGTGTGAAACTTCAACTAATATTTTCTCTGGAGTGCAAAAGTCTTGTTTTAAATACAGCTTGGCTGCTTGAGTGTTTTCGAAGTATTCCAAGCTGAAACCAGAATGAGTTCTAAAATGCTTGAAACTGAAATAGGACATATTGTGAAATTTTAACTTAAATTTTTTAAAATGTGTAGCTCTCTACTTTCTCTTTTTGGAAATAATAGCCAGAGAAACCCAAGAATGATATTTCTTCTTGGTTAGGCTTCTGTTCCTATTAAAAATATATATTCTGGATCAAGATTGCTATTTGTTAGGACAAAGATAACTTTTCCTTCCTTGCAGCTACTTTGCATAGTCTTCTAGAAACAAAATGGCTGTATCTTGCTATCTTTATATCTAGTGAGTGCATCCATTCCTGGAAGTGTTATTTCCTGTTATAATTGGGCAATTCATGCAATATGGTATAAGAAATCCCTAATGACTTTGATCAGGGAATCCCAAATGATAACATAGATACTTTAATCTCTGGCAGAACAGCTGTTTCTGCAGCATAACTAGCTTTATTTCAAATTATAAGGTAAGCAGAAAAACAGTCTTGGCTGTAGGCCTCAGACTTTTATTGAACAAGACTGAAATAATATTTGTAATATTTGTAAAAATATTTTTAAAATGTTCAATTATATGTTTTTCCACTGGTAGCTAAATTAATATGCTGAGTAAAACTTCAGCATGCAATATATTTATAAATATATATGCTAAATTGATGTTTACAACTATGTGAAGGAACTGTATACTAATACTATGTGCAAAAGCTCTGAAAATGTGTATACACAATGCAGGTATTTAACACAAAACTTCATGTTAAATATTTGTAAACATCAGCCTCCAAAACAATGAATTAAGAATAAGTACCTATTTAGTTCCTTTTGAAAGAAAATAAAGAGGAAAAGGTTACACAGCTAGAAGATGACCTTCCCAATTTGCTGGAGTGTGGAACAGCAACAACTGTCACAACTGTTAGCATCACCATTTACAAGCTATTTGCTTTTTTATATTAACAAGCTTTTGTATATTAGGCTTCAGATAAATGCTTACTGAAAGCAGAAACCTTGTACTGCCAAGGGAGAAGTGGACAGGTGGAAGGGGAAGCTATTTTATTTCTGGAATGAATTTCCTTTTCTCACGGCCCATTCCTGTTTCCAAATCTGAAAAGAAAGAAAGAAAACCCATACTTTTTAGATGTAGTTGAACACCATTAGACTGTTAGACTGTCAACAGACCTGCAAAAGTAACTAAAAATGCATTGTAAAATATTTCCTATATGAGGGAAAACTTTTTTCCTTGTCTCCCCTGTCCCCATTCATCTTTCTTATATTTCACTCTTGAAATCTTTATTTAAATACATTTTATATTACAAACATTTTATATTATATACACCCACATATATACACTTATTCTTTTAAAATAACTCTCAGAGTGTGGAACAAATTTTCTTTAATATATAGCATATATGGGGGGCATTGTACAGAAAAATGAGAACAGTAAAGTAGAAGAATACAAATTATTAGAAACATCCAAGAACAAGGAGGGACATGGACATGGACTTATCACTAAAATACGTAAGGCTGGTGGAATAAAAAGATTAGCATTTGCGAAAGAAAGTGACTTGGAATAACAAATAACCACTATTAGAGCAAGTCTACAGAGGAAATCAAGAGTTTTCAGAAAATCCTCACCCTATTTCTCGCAACATTTAAGTTGTGGATTTTACTTCTAATTAAAGCACAGTTATATGCATATTTAAGTTTCCCTTGACTCCCCACCCGAAGTAAAAAAAAAAAGGTAGAATATTGTAAATGAGTGTAGCTGCAATTCTAAGAACATTATTAGAGACCAATTGTTCTGACGTGGGGCATGTTCCTATAAAGAGGCAACACTGCACATACAGTACAGTACAGAGCAAGGAACAACCTGGATTATCTCAGCCAATGCCAAAAAATCTAACTTGGATTCTCTCCATTCATACAATTTCCCAACGCCACGCTATATAATTTAACGTGACAGGAAAGCAGCAAGGAAAAAGGAAGCTTGGCAAAGTCAGCCAGCGAGCTCGATCCGCTCCGCGTTTTGCTCCTGAAAAGTGTGGCTCAGCTAAGGACCCGGCAATCCAATAGGCTGGAGACCCCCGACCCTGAGGCGAAGCAGCAGAGCAAGAACCAAACGCGAAGGGACTCCCGCTGGCCTGGCAGGAAAAGGGAAAAGCTTCCCAGATCGCCGACAGGCAAGGAGACCAGAGGGCGCGCTTCACAGGAAGCTTCGCTTGCCGGGATAAGAGGCGAGGCAAGCGGTCTGCGGTGAGATCTGAGGGGAGCCGAAAGGCTGGCTTATACCCTTGCCTGCTTCGACCACCCCCAACCCCCGCCGTGGACGGGGCTGCCCTCCCAAAAAAGAGCCCGACACGGCGCACCTTTGCTTTCCTTGACGCGAAGACGGTTCCCTCCTCCAGTTACTTTTCAACCTAACCACCGCCGTCGCCACCACCACCGCCGCCGCCACCGCCGCTCCTCCTGCTCTTGCCTCCCCGCCGCCGCCGCCGCCGCCACCTCTACTACCCCGCGCTTCATGGAGCCATGGGCCAGGGCGGGCGAGAGCTGGAGAAGTGGACCCAGCGGGGCAGGGGGAAGGGAGGACAAGACAGGCCGTGGGAAAGAACCGCACAGCAGAACCGGACGAAGAAGCGCGGAGTGGCCGCCGGCTAAACAGAGCTGAAGCAAGGCAGGGGAGCCCAGGTCCTCCACCTTCCCGGCGGCCCCTTCTTTGAGTGTGAGGTAATGGGAGAGGAATGTGCACACCGACCTCCCGTCGGCTCCATGAAAACCATAGACAGAGCGAGGACAGTTTGTCCAAAAAGAACCATAGATTACAGGAACTTCCACCCGCCGCATAAGTGAGCCGTTAAAAAGGTCACGTGAGAAGAAGCCCTGGCGACTCTAGAGAACGAAGGGAAATGGAGACGGCTCGTCCTTTTAACGGATAACGAGAGTTGATTGCGTATGTTAGGCTTTCCTTTGGAATTTCCTCAAAAGCCTATTTTGTCGGGCCACCGGTGAGAACTGGAAGCCTCAAGATGATTAGGACAAGTTTTGCTACGTCTTTAACGGCACGTAGGCGAAGAAAACAGGTCGTGAAAAGTACTTCGGGACAACCGTTAAATGTCTAGCTCTGGCCATTTTTTGCACTCGTCTAGTTAACGATGGGATTTTTTTTTTTACATTCTAGTATTGCAGTTCAAAAGCGCTGTGTTCTATCGATCAAGTTCCCCCCTCTCCTTTTTTTTTTTATTCTATCACATAAACTAGAAATGCATTATTTTTTCAGCCCAAAGTCTCACCACTTCAAATGAACTCTTTAAAAAAGGAAACCAAACTACCGGTTTAGAAGCTCCGGCTAGGCTATATATCTTTCCTTCCATATGGCCAATTTCTCATGGGATGAAGATTGACTGCGGTTAATAGCATTAGGTACACCTCAAAGTGGGATTTTTCCCCCCCAATCGTGCAACAATATGTCTTTTAAACTTCTTCAGAAATTTTTACAACGTATACATTGCAGGTAATGTATAGCTACAGTTTACCTGATTGTAGAAAATAAGGTGAACCAAATGGAAAAGAACTTTATTGCAGCTTTGAAATACCTCGTTTTCCACAAAGCTGTCTCAGCTTCTTATTGGCAATATTTCAAAAACAGAGGTCAGCCAATACACTGTATAAGATTTACATAATGCTGCATCTAAGTACATAGATTATTATTAATGATGCATCTGTACCTGATACTCTTCTATTTAAGACTTGTTATCCAGGTACTTCTGACTTTTTGTGATCTGAAGAATATTGTTTTGCAAGGACTGTTTGTACTTACAAGCTCATGCTTGGGTGGTAGGTGACATTTAATCACCTTTTCTTCCTGTCAGCTTCGTTTTCAATTGTCTTCAATTTTTCTGAAATACATGAAATAAACTTATTGCATTTGTTAACCAGCACAAGAGAACTAGAATTCAAATATCTAAAAACATAATTGATAATATGTTAAGGCTATACATACTGAACCAAGGAGAAAAATCAAATTTGCATTTTAGTTAATATAAACTTTAAAATAGCAATATAAAACTAATACATATGTATACACTTCAGTTTTTCAGAAAACCAGATTCTTTTCCAATAACATTAGTTTCTGCAAAAAGACAATTTTTGCAGAATAATTTTTAGCTTATTATTCTAGTGAGCAGTCTGATTTTATTTCAGTATTTGTTCTTTCTGTGATCTCATTAATTTTCTCTAGTGTTACAATTGAAAGACATCAATTTTTCTTGATTCAGATTTTCAAATAGTCCAACTTTTGGAGATATATACTACAATTGGAAAAACCATTTCTATGACAGAGCGTACCTTTTGCTAGCATGTCTGCACTTTAAATTTTAAAATCAAAATTTAAGGATTCAAGATAAATTTGATTAAACATAAGGACTAAGTACGTAAGTGTCGTCTTTTGCAGATAATTAAATCAGCTATTTTCACGAAGGTACTGACAATACTACACATTTTTACTGAGATGTACGTTCAGCTGAACTCATAGAAACTTCCTTTAGTAAGTATGCTTAAGGCTGCAGATTTGAATGACAAATATAATTGTACTGGCAGATTGAATTGTAGAGCAGGAAAATCTACTGCAGATATTTGTGACACAGCATTTTAAGGAGTTTTCATATTTTGCATTGCAAGGATCACCTAAAATGATAAACAGTAAAGCTTGATTGCTGTAGGTAAGGGTGGCAATTCCCATATTCAGTACTCCTGTTTGAGAAAATGACACAAAGCTGGAGGCTTTGAGTGAAACCACAGCATACCAGAACACAAGATAAAATTAGGCATCCATATTCAAGAGTCAATTTTGGGAATCAGAGTAAAGCATTCATAGGCTGCAAAAAGCCATCATTTTTGGTTTTTCATGCATTTTATACCTATGTATATCTGTAGAAGACAGCTTGCTATTCTTGCAACTCAGCTTCTAGGAGTATCGGTTTTGGGACAAACTGAAGTTTCTGGGGACAATCCACAGGTCGGTCAGTCATTTTCTCCCTTCCTCCTTCTTCTCCATGTAAATTGCTCCTTCTTTAGGGACTGCTTTCTACCTCAGTAGCATTTCATCCTCCTTTGCAGCTTGTCCACCTGACTAAACATATGACAATGGGAGGGAAATAAATTCATTTCTTTTGAATATGTGGTCTAGTAGGCTTCTCCAAATAATTTGTTGTATCCTTAATAATCTTGGTCCTAAATCTAAGCCTGCAAGTTGATTTGCAGGATTAAAGTTTGTTGACTTGACAAAAAAAATAGGGAACACTGGCCAGGAGAGGGAGAGCTGGGCACCTAGTTTAGATTAGATTGGGAAATGGTCCAGCAGGTTCATCTATAGACCCAACTAGTGGGCAAAATCTGTTGTCTCAATGGGGTTCTTGCACTTTCAAAGCTCCCATTCCATTTTTTTGCAAGAAGGGTATATCTGTGCATTAGGCTTGTGCCTAGATTCAAAACTTCAAAAAGTTGATCTTGTTCTGGGATAAATTTCTTATGAATGCTACTGTTGGCAAGTATTTCCAAATGTTCCAAACCTCAGATTTGCTAATAGCACCCATTATGAGAACCATTGTATTGTGTTGGAGAAATAGAGCAAAGAGTTCCTAGGTTGACTGCTAGTGAATACATGGCTATTCTTTTCTGTTTTCTTGACATCAGTATGGATGTGATTTGTTATTGTGATCATCCCAGTACTTATTAAAGCTGATCCTCTTTAATAACAATTATTACTGTTTTTATTAGATTTGTAAGGCTATCCAAACACAAAGGACTATATGTTACTAACAACACAGTCCTTTCTACTTTTAGAAATAAATCCAATGAATTCATTTAGTCACTTGTGAGCAAATATAGATCAAGTCTTAAAAAGTCTGATTTTATGTATAAAATTCTACTGAATATTAAAGAATATTGCTTCTAAGTACATAGAAAAAAAATTGAGCCCAGTGACTTTATTTGCAGACCAGAATCTTAGTACTTTTGCAGAATTACTTTAAGACATTTTTGATAAATTTACTTGCTTATTAGAATTAGGGAGATATGGGTACGCAAAATTCCGTGAGTTTTTCCTTTTTCTTTTACATAAAAATTGTGAAATCAAATATAATTTTTTATTTCATATAAAAAAGATGTTAAGGAACCCTTGATGCTACCCTAGAATAAAAATATTCTTGAGCTGTAGGGATGGGCAGCATGTTATATAATCCAGGTTTATAGTATGTTGACTCATGACCTGAGAGCATATAAAGAGTATTCATTGCTGTTCATTGTTAATTGAGGAAGCTTGTACATTAGAAGAAATCCTCAGTTTAAGGTTCTCATTCTATAATTGTCCTTTTAGAGCTAATGGATTGGTGTGAAAATGTGACTTTGGGATTTTATTATATGATTGTATGGTTTTTTTCTACACTAATTAAAATGGCCTGTATTTTAAAATAGCTCTGTAAATATTTGTACAGAAATAAATGCATATATAAGCTGTACATCAACTTTTAACTGTCACAACTGCTATACACAAGTACAAGCAAAACGCCTTATTAGCAGAGCAGTCAATTACAAAGAAAATACCCATCTTGTGCAAAAGAGAAGTACCTAAACTTTATTTATTTATTTTATTTTATTTAAATTTATATACCGCCCCCTCTCCCTAGGGACTCGGGGCGGTGTACAGCAAGTAAAAAACACATAAACAAAATCTAAAAAACCAGTTAAAATAATTAAATGAGCTGATAATTTAAAAATTACAGTTAAAAGTTAAAAAATCAAGTTAAACTATAAATTTTAAAATTAGACTAACATATTAAAACTTTGTGTCTTGCAGCCAGGAAATAAGAGGCGCAAGAATTTGAACTTTTATCCCGTTAGTTTGCATTTGCTATAGAGCAGTCATTTGAGTTTTTGTGGTATCTTTGTTAATTTTGCTACAATAAATCTACCATATTGGGGTCCTTGAAAATCTATTCTTTTAAATTGTTTTCCTAGCTGAGCTGGCAACAATGCAATTGTTTTGTAAGTAGAACACTAGAATTGTGTTAACAGAAGAATGTAGCACTTAAATTGTTTCATTTTCAAAAGTCTGTTGGCTTTTTAGTGTTGAATCTGGGACAATAAAATGAGGACAGACATATTATTGGTTATAGGGAGTCATATTTAACATTAACATTTAACATATTTAACAACAGCATGTTCCATAAGCAGATAGGATTGTCTTAGAGAATTTTCTGTTTTACAAGCTCGAGAGGGAAGGTTTTAAATGTCAAAGTGCCACAAAATTTTAATGATAGGAATCTATACAGTGCTGTCAACTTTTAGATTTGAAATTGGAGAACTTTCCAGAGCCATAAAGATTGCAGCCTTACTGATCCATGGGGCTTGCTAATGTTTTCAGTAGAAGGAATTGACAGGTTTTATTATCCAAATAAACATTTTTCATGTGTCCATTTTGATGTTACTTTTCTTGCCTGATATTCAATGGTAAATAAATTAGAAACAGAGTTGTGTGTGCTTGGGGCTTTTGTGGATTGGTCACTCTTCCCGACTACTGAAATTGGAGCAACCTGAAGCTTCAGAAGAATTAAAAGTAAAATACAGATGTAGAGAATGATAATCTTGGATTACCTGCATGAGACTGGATCACGAGCATAATGGAAAACTCTGATAAAACTACACGTACATATTAAACTGAGCTCTGTTTAATAGTGGCATAATCTTCTATGCACTCCTAATTGAAATCAATTTCTGTAAAGTTTGGATTCTTATTCTTTCTGTCAAAATGACAAATTTATACAATCTGGATATTTTTATTTTATCTTATTTTCGCATATTATAAAATTGTATTTTATAATACAATTATAAAGGAACTATTGGCTTCTAAAAATCATCAAACTACCTGTAATCTTGATGGATTAAGAGTATTATCACTATTCTTAACAGTGTTCTTAAAGGGAAATATATGCTTTAATACAGGCTCTTCTCTTTGCCATTTCCATTTTTCCACACAATTATAATCATTATTCTTATACAAAATCCTCCAAATCCTTTATTTACGTTTTCAGATGTTATATAGCACGATTTTATGCAATATAATGAACAGCATCACACCAGCTACAGAAAGAACTGTGCTGTAGTTGAAAACAATATCCTGGAGCACCAACATGGCCACAGCACAAAATTCACAACATTACAAATAACTTTGAAATGTATTTTAAAAATAGACAGCTAGAGACTGCAGAACCACTTATGATTCTAAACGTAGCAGAACTGCCAGTGCAAGGGCACTGGTTTATGAAGGCTGCTTCAGCCATTGCAAGTTCATAAGGAGCCTGAATGGGCAGGGCTTAGTGGAAGTAGTGTCATCTCCCCAACGTTTTCCAATGTATGAGTTTGCTTCAAGACAGATGGCTCTTGAGGTCTGTTGCAGGAATCCATTGTACAAATCAGTGAAATAATGTCTAAAACTGTAAGATGAAAGGAAGGGGACTATCACACCTGCGTCAATGGTTCCAATTAGTAGGCACTGGGACATATCAAGAGAGCTAAACAAAATGAGACTGAAGAGTTTAAACAGGGACGAGCCTGAGAAAAATCTTTGTTCCATTGACAGATTATTAATAGTCTCTTAAGGTCATTGGGTTCCATGTTTTAATTCTTCATCTTTTGTCGTCTTTTTTTACTTAAATGTTGCTTCTTACAAGAAACCTCCAATAAAAGAACCTTAACACTGTTCTGTACATGTTTTGTTTTCAGTCCTTTTAGTTTTGTTTCTAAACTTTTTCTTTTCTCTTCAATTTGGATACCTTCTTGACAGTTCCATTTTTGTTAAGGAGCTTCAGAACGCGCTCTTTGTGATCCAAGACCTTTAGCATGGATTCTCGAGCCTCATTTATTTGATCCATTACAAGTTTACATCTCTGCATATTTCCCTGAAATATAATAAATATAACACATTGCATTTAAAATGTTAATACTTCAAAATACTGAATTTTATCTTCAATCATCTTGAAATACCCAAAAGTACAGAAGCTGCATAACCGAAGTATTATTATAGCATATCAGGAGGGACCATTCAGAACAATGTTCTCATGTAACTCGCCTCCCCAGTTCTTGCTAACCGTTTTCTAATACAACTGGTTGCTATAAAAAATGTGAATTGTTATTGAACACAACAAAAGGGAGATAAATGATCAGATAAACAATGGCAGATATTGTATAGGAAGGCATATGCCAACATCATAATTCTCCCAACTCCACATCTTCCCCACTCTGCTTTTCATTAAAATGAAGTTTCAGTTGTATTTATGCAGAGCCTAGGGAACTTTAGCTGAAGAAGATTCCCTTATTTTAAAGTGTAAGTGAAAGATTCAATGGTGTTTAATAGAAAATGGACACCAGAAAGGGGAAAGGATGGCCTGAATATATATATTATACCACAGAATATATACCACAGAAACTAATAGTTTAACATACACAAATTTAGGGACTCTATTATGTAATGCCACGCTTTGAATGCAATATTGCCTGCTAAATAATTTAAGATGGGTTGATAACAAGTTCTAATATCAGGGCCTAAAAAACAAACTTGATAATACTGAATTATTTCTTTATGATAACTTTCAGTTGAGTACATGCAGCTTTATTTTTCAGATATTAAACATCTATTCAAAAGATGTTCAGTTTTGATTTACAGTCCAGGAAATATGAATTAAATCAGTTTGCTTTTAAAAAGGAACCAAATGAAAATCTTCAATTTACATATTGTATTGGTTAGCTTTCTTTTTACAGTTGCTTCATCTAAACAAAATCAAGGCTTTATTCTTCAGCTACAGCAGAGGCCAAAGAAAATTAGCAAAATAAATACAACTTACCTGTATCAATTCATTTATTTGATGCAAATCATCATCAGTTGCTGCCTTTTTCTTGGGGATAATGCCTTCTTGTAAGGAGGTGAGTCGTTCATACACATCATGTTCCAGATTAGTCTATAAAATATTAAAATTTGACAATATCTAAGCTTCATACTCTTTCATAAGAGTACAAAATTAGAAATTCCAATTCAGTGTTTAGCTGATTTCAACAGATTCAGTATAATTTCATTGCTTGCAGAACAGTAGCAAACTCTTGATATTGATAATGACAATATGTTTCAAAGATGAAGAAGGAACACCCTAATTCACAATGGGAAACATGGGTTCTAACTGACTACAGTGTAGAAACACTATACCACCCTTCCGTATAGGCCCAACCTTCTCCAATGCTTTTAGTTCTTAATTTTCATATACTTGATTGGTCTAAAGTTTCATATACCTTTTAAAAACAAACAGTAGAACAGTGTTTCTCAACCTAGGCAACTTTAAGATGTTTGGACTTCAACACCCAGAATTCCCCAGCAAAGCTGGCTAGAGAATTCTGGGAGTTGAAGTCCAAACATCTTAAAGTTGCCAAGGTTGAGAAACACTGATGTAGAACAACCAAATCTTGGTTTTCCTTTCTACACTTCTGGAATATAAAGACTTGGCACTAAGCCTAAACATTTACCTCTCATGCAATAGGGACAAGCAGGAATATACAATAGTGTTGCCTCAGATCAGTGGCTCCATACCACTTCTTTAAATCAGTGCACCAGAGGTAAGTTTAAGCATTTGAACAGAATGTATCAGTATTTATGCCTGATTCAAAACCTTCCTTACTAAAGTTTTAGGTTTATGTGATACAAATTTACTTGCATCATTTTTGAAGAGACAGTTGCGGCAATTTGATAGTTTCTGCATATAACTTTTAAAACGATTTCCTAAACAACTGTGAACTTATTTTATACAGAATCAACATGACTCCCACTTACCAGCTGTAATAACTGTGCTGCGCAGAGATGAACTTTCCATCCCTGTGCACGGCAAGATACCCCTTTCTGATTAGCTATCTCTTGTAGCATAGCTTTCTTCTCTTCTAGAAGGAATGAGAGATGAGAAGGAAGCAAATAACGATGCAAAAAGAAAGTAGATTCTAAGCAGACTGTTGGATGAGCTTATCTATCAGTAAGGGATGAAATAACAATGCTGAAAATACCCAATTGTATATCTCTGCCCCTAGCAAATTAAGAAATGCTATGGGTGTCTTATCCTGGGGCCTGGAGATTGTAAGTGTCTGGATAGGGATCAGCAGGCTTCAACTGAAACTTGGCAAGAATGAGTGGCTTTGAGTTTTAGGGCCTTCTACTTCTAGGACTATGCCATCTTTGGTGCTAGATGGAGTTATACTGCCCCAAACAGACTGTGCAATCTAGGGATCTTCCTAGACTCACAACTCCTACTCAATAAGTAGATGGCAATTGTGGTTAGGAAGTTCTTTGCGCAATCTATCTTCTGTATCAATGCCAGCCTAGATTGTGACGCCCCATTCATGCTTTGCTTACTTCCTGGTTGAACTACTGTAATGGGCTCCAATTACAAAATACCCTTGAAGAGTATCTGGAAAATTCAGCTGTGGAAAATGCAATGGTGTGAGCAGTTATACATGGTTCTGGCAGAACACGTTGCACTCCTGCTTTGCAAGCTGCATTGATTATCAGTTGGCTTCCAGGCCTAATTCAAGTGCTGGTGTTGACGTTTAAAGCCCTACATGGCATGGACTAGGTCATTTTAGGGACCATCTCTCCCCAATTTCATCTGATCATCCCACTAGCTCAAAAAGAGAGCATGTTATGGGTTTCATCATTACAGAACTGCATTTGGCTGGCCTCAGGCAATGGGTCTTTTCTGCTGTGTTGGGGAGTACTTTTTTCCCCAAGATAAGACTGGCTCCATCACTTCTGAAGGTCCCTTAGGACTTCATGCCGGTAGGACTGGGGACACCAGAGAACAATGAAGTAGTGTGGTGGCTCTGTTATTATTAACAGGTTCTGTTACTATTATTAATAGTCTCTGTTCCTTATTTTTAGTTTTGTTTTTATAGTTAATGTTTTTAATAATAATGTTTTAAATATTGTTTTATCTTTGTCGTATGCCATCCAGAGTCATATATTTTGTGAGATAGATTCCTATATAAATTAGACAAATAATTGGTTTACTGAAGGTACTGAGTGATATTGATGCCAAAATATGCCTACTGGGATCTCTGGTACAATATCAGCCTCAGGGCAGAGTAACACTTTTTCATTTGGAGTCTTGATAGTTATTAGAAATTCAATTTTACAGATGGCTGTATGGTTGAGCCAGTGGAACCAGGTAAAAATGTTTTTTTATACTATCCTGCACATGGTCATCCCCCAAGCCACTTGAATCAATATGTGGTTAATGGTTTCTACTCCTAGGATGATGATGCTGCTGGACAATTTCTATCTGCTGTCCCTAAAGATAGAATTGGAGGTAACTCAATATTACTGCAGGCCTGCACAATATTGTCCTGCATGAAGCCTGCTAAACACCCCTGTTGACCTACTGGCTTTTTTTTTTTTTTAATAAATTCACATCCTTATTGCTCTTAAAGGCAGCTGCTAAGCACATCCAATGCCTCCAACTCCAGTGCTGCCATCTCTCTTAGTTGGGAAACATCTGATCAGTGTACTGGGTATTTTTAATTTATTAGCGTGATCCTTCCACAAATTGTGCAAGCCTGCACAAGAAGGTGTGGCTATCATTTGTTATATCTACCTAATACTTCACAGTAGAGATATAGGATCTGTTCATTTGGTCTGATCAAGTTGAAAACATGGGAAATTCCCAACACTCTGGAGAGCAATTCTGTTGGGAGATTTATCAATTTAGTCTGGAATATAGAGATGTTTAGAGCTTTTGATAGGCCCTCATTATTTCCAGACTGAATTTCTCTAATTTGTTATTCATGGGCTTGCTAGGGCAATAAGCACACTACACATGTAAAGGTCATACCTTGTGATCCAAATATGTAATGCAGTGTAAATAAGCCTGTAGTTTTTTTCCCCATACAATTTATTCTATTCATGTTAGCCATCAAGAAAAACCATGTAACTGTTATAAAGCTCTAAAGATACACTTTCATCTTGGATATGTTCCAATAATTATGTTAGATTAAAAAAAGATAGAGTTAAGAAACTACTTTCTTAAAATGGGGGAGGGGGGAGATGGGTTGCATTGGCCAAGGACCATGAGGTTTATGTTTAGGATGTTTTTATGTTGTGGATTTTAGTGAAATAACTGCATTAAGGTCATTGTGGCTCTAACACACCGTATTATTTTAATGCTACTATGAATTTTAAAGCAATGCTTTAAATTAAAAGAGTTGCTGGGACACAAAAAAAGAGCAAGAGTGTTGGAAATTACCTAAAAGCAACTGGAAAAATGATGTATATTATACAGTTGAAATGTTATATACTTTTAAGTAGGCTTTTGCATGCATTGTGGATGGCTAATATATCATTTCAATACACCTATACAAAATGTGTCATGGAATACATACCTTTTACTCTGACATCACTGTATCGCTGGAAATGATGATAGGCTGCTTTCCATGGATTGCGATAGTGACGGAGCAGAGTTATAGGTGGTCTTGGACGTACAGGCACATACCTCACTCCTTCTTCATCTAAGAAAATATTAAGAATAACTATTGAGGCTTCACTGAGAAATTTGTATTATGAACTGCAAAAACTGAATGTAATCCTATGATTGACTTTTAAAGCAGAGGTCAGTTCTGCTTTGTTTAATGCTAGTTCCATCATTAATTAATCTGGGAAAAATATTTAAAATGGTTTTTGGAAATAAAGTTCTTCCTTTCCCCCTTCTCCTGAAATGTGGTATTTGGGTGGCTGAATAGATATGATTTTGAGAGATGACTAACTAGAAAATAAAAACTTTGTTTCTGAAATCCAATAATCACCTATATATTCTTTTGGAGGTGATTTGCGCTTTTCTGCCTTTATCAGCAAGCTTTTGGTAGTGGATTTCTCATCATCCGTGCTATTGGTCTCCATCATATCCCCTTCCTCTGTAGAGATGATGTGTTGCTGCTTACGTGGTTTTTTCCTTGGGGAAGCACCTGGCGGCAAGTCACTTTGGGGCACTGTAAGATTGTTGGCCAGCAATGTAACAGATGAAGATACACTATTTGTGCTCAGTGGAGGGACTGCTAGAAAGGAAAAATAGAAATGCGTTTAAGACATTTCAGTTAGGGTTTAGGAAATATTCCAGGTTTTCTGGCTTTTTCTTCCAGAAAATGCTGTTTGCTGGATCGCTTGTTCTATTTGTGACATGCCTTTATACGACACAGACACTTTAGAATATTCTGCAAAATTATTCTCCCAAATGACTTAAAGGCCTCACAATAGTCTGTATCCCTATTGGAGGTTCTTTTCAACAGTTTGATCTTGTACTAAGAAACCAAACAATTGATTACATTTGAGAACCATACAGTAACTAGGAAAATTTCAAGTCTTATAAATACGATAAAACATTGATAATATTTGACATTTAAAAGTTGGGGTAACTTAAGGCAAAATCCTTTTCTGTAAAAAAAGCAAGCAAAAGATCCTTAGGGGTTCTACAAACTTTACTAATGAGATGTCTCATAATGACTCAGTTTCCTTTTACCTTGAACACAAAATGATTTGCTTATTTAATCAAATTTATATAGCCAACATCTTCCTCCAAAAGGGAAACAGGGTTTAGATGAAGCCTGTTGTTCCCCATCTATTTCTGAGAACTGAAGTGAAGAAGTGAAATGCTTTCGAAGAAAAAAACCAAGAAAGTCCAGTTGTTTTTTGGAAAAAGCATCTTTGGGATGATCTAGATAATCCACTTCCTCCAAAGTCCTCTGGAACTGTTGCTCAACAACTGCCTCTATCACCAAGTTTATTTATTTATTTTATCACATTTATATACCTGAACATTTAAGTTCACAGTGCTAAAGCCTAGTTCACTTTTGGGGGCCAAATAGGTTCAAATGGTTTCCAGATAACTGGGCAAGATTCCACCCCAAACCCTCTGGGTTTGTGAGTATCCAACTGGGAATGAATCCAAGCATCTTTATCTGACAGAAATGGTGCAACTTCTTCCATGTGGTACCCCCCTTTATCCAGGAGGGCCTGGGTCATCTGAAGCATGGGTGTAGAATGGTAGTCTGCAGCTGAAATGAGGACAGAGATGTACTGGTGCTATGCTACCCATACTACCATGAGGTAGACTTTAATAGAGGCCCTAATCTATGTTTGGTTGAATTCACCCTTATTCATGTCTCATAGCTGCACGAACATTAACAATGTTTTTAACAGATACTCCAATTACAGGCAATCACAGTACCTATGTAGGACATTTTCCTAAGCTTTCAGTGATATGCTAGCTTTGTTTATGCAGCCATTTATAAACTTCTTTATGAAGTCATACAGAAAATCAAAGCCGTTAAAATGAAACAAGCCTTTTCACATTTATTATTTGATTCATTTATGTGCTGCCTATCTCATCTACAGGTGACTCTGGGTGGCACACAGTAAGTCAGTTTAAAACAAATGCTTAAGTTGGCTTTCCTAAACAATTCTAATCTCTCTTTTATAACTATTTAACACAGCGTTTCTCAACCTTGGCGACTTTAAAGCAAAGCAAAGTTGGCTGGGGATTTCTGGGAGTTGAAGTCCAAACATCTTAAAGTCGCCACGGTTGAGAAACACTGATTTAAAACAAGTCTAAAGGTTTTTCAAAGTCGACTGGAGAACCATGTACTGGGATGATATAAAACTCCTTCCGTGAGCAGGACTAGAAGACCTCTAAGTTTCCTTCCAGCCCTATGATTCTATAAATAAAAAAAACAACACCCCCCCCCCCTTACCTGAAACTGGTCGCATTATATCCAAAGGTTCCACTTCTTCTTTTATTTTTATCTCTGGTACAACAGGACCCAGTACTGTAGAGAGGATACCACTTATGGTTGATGGTGGAGGAGGAACAGTTACAACTGTGGCTGAAGTAGGTGGAGGAGCTGGAAGTGTTCCTGGAATGCTTGACAGAGCAGCGGTGGGCTGCGAAGGGGGACTAGCTGCTGTGATGATGGTTGGAATGGCAGACTGTGGCTGCTGAGAAGTAGGGACTGAGACAGGAGGTTGCTCATTACTCTGTATGGAAACTGCCTCCACAGACACTGTTACAGGAGTGGCCATTGACACGTGAATTTCTGGCTTAGGCTTAACACTAGACAGAACAGACAAATTAAAAAGTTAGACTTTCTTCAAGATCCTACAATAATAAACTCACAATGGTTTAGTGAAACAAGTGGACTCATAATGTTCAAAAATTAAGTAACCATGAACCCACTGCAAATTTTGAAGCCTTCCCCAACACAGGTTCTGTGCTTTTCTCTCATTAAGAGCCTCCTTAATCCCAGCTTCTACTTTCCTCTGAATCAGGAGCTATGAATCCAGGATGAATCCCAAATCATGTACCACCTCCTTAGGGGAGTGCAACCCTGTCCAGAATAACTTTGGAGACCATATTAATAAATGTTTTCTGATGACCAGAAGCTTTGTTTTGGTAGGGTTTATTCCAAACCTGTTTCATCCCATCCAGATCGTCAAACCTGCAGATACCTGTGCAAAATTTCTGGTATAGTTCATGATGGCAATATATTATCATGACTTTGATCAACATACTAGTGATGCTTCACCTGAATTAATGGATGACTTCTCCCATTGGTTTCATTTAAATATTAAACAGCATGGGAGTAAGCCCTGAGCCTTATGGGACTCTATGCTGGAGCTTCTGTGGATTTCAGCTGTCTGCATCCATGATCACCACTGAAGCAGTCTACTCGGGTAAAACTATTCTAAAATAGTGCCCCTAACTTCCAGCTTTTGCAGCTGGTCCAGAAGAAAGCTGTAATTGAACATTACCTACAGGTCTAATAAGACCAAGACAGAATATATTCCTCATCCATGTTTTGATGAAGTAGTTTCTTTCCCATGGTGGGGCCTGAACCCTGACTGGAAAGGTTCCAAGCAATCAATTCCCTTTTTCATCCTTTCTAGCTGATCCTCATCATTTTCTCAATAATTTTCCTTAAAAACCATGTGTGGAAACTGCATCTAGGAGTATCTACTTAAAGAGAGAGGCCCTACTGCTCCTTTAAAGCAGATGGGATTACCCTCTTCCTTAAAGAAATATTAATATTACAGATTCAGCAACTCACACCTTGCTTAGCCCTTATAGGATAGATATGGATTAAGCTAATTTAAGGCAGAATTCAAATTGAAGAAAACCATATCCCATTATCTTAAATTACACAAGCTAAAATATCCTTGTTCACTGAACATATACATATTACTTGTTTTAAATATTTACTATGAGATATATTTTTATTTGCAAATCTAAAGGAGGAGGGTTTGGGGGGGAGGGGGGAAATCTTACCCAGCTGGTCTTGGTGATCCACTTGCACTTCTCACAGAACTTTCTACACGAGGGCCAGTTACCTCTGTCGGTTGAGGAGGAATTAGGCTTTTCCTCACTGCCAGCCTGCAATATAACATGCAACTACATACTATGAAATTTCCTTTGTTTATAAGCATGGATATCTGTGTAGAGTATAGATTAACATTGTGATTAATTTTAAAAGTATTGTTGTATCTCTCCAGTGAAGATAAAACAAGAAATGTAACATACTATTCTGTTCTGCAAGTGTAAAGCATTCGTTCAAAACTATGTACAGAAATTTTGACAGCTTCAACAAAAAGACTTTAAAAAGTAGTTTTTTTAGTTTTGATCTGCATGATAAAAATACAATCAGATATGCAAACATTTGTTATTCATAGTTTCTTTTATACTTTATTAGCAGTGTATTATCAACCATATGAAATAATACACTATATGAAATATGGTTGATGAAATAAATGTTACAAAATAAATGTACTTCTGATATGGTGACGAGCATATCATAAATATAAATATCTGCATAAATATTACTACAACTGCAATTTTACTCACCCGTCAGTAGTAGGTTTCTTTCGGAGAATGCTTGGACGTGGGGATGAACCCTGAGCTGATGTGCTAGAATTGGCATTCTGGCTATGAGTTTGCACCACTGTAGTTGAAGCTGAAGCAGAGTTGAATGTATTGCTAATTGGATTGGCCATAATAGTGGCTCCATCTGCCAAGACCACTAGTGAAAGTGATTAGAAAAATAAAATTTAGTTGAAGTGATTATCTGGAAATTATAACTTGCTTTCCCTTAAAATAACCCATGTTTGGATGTCAAATATTGATATTTTTTAATTTATGGGGTAATCTTATCAGTACTTTTTCAGAATTAAATCTAATGATGTTCAATATAGCATTCTCCTTCAGTAAGTCTCCAAATAATAACTCAAATTGTAGTTAACTCCTTCCTCAGAGAAATAGGTGATATGTATTTCTAATCTTGGAGGTTGAAAGAAAACAGAAACTTGATCCTGCTTGATGACACCAGAACAGCTGCAATAAAGTTGCAAGTACAAACAACAAAATAGAAGTCTAACTCTAAATAATATATCTTGGGTGCAATCCTTTGTTTGTTTCCTTAAAAATTCCAGTATAATCAAAAGAACTTAAAAAGGATTCAGAATGTGTTTTCCTGATAACACAAGTACAGTCCAATAGCAGATGGCTACTAGAAAAAAAGAAATATTTAACTGTGGCCTACATTATGGTTTTATTACTAAATGAAGACCACCTTAAGTGGTATGCTTTCAAAATTCTTTGCATACTATTACATGTTATTGAAATTTGGTTTTATATTGATGATAATTCTGTTTTACATTTAATGCCTGCATCTTTTATGGTTTTAAATTTTACATTGCAATCTACAAAGAAAATTCTAATTGTAACATATCTATATCTATACTGTCTATATCTCTATATATCACAAATAAATCATAAATAAAAACCTGATGTCTTGGTTTCAGTCTGTGGTTGCTGAGGCCCCAATGGTGCTGTTTGAAGACCTTGAGTGCCAATTGGTGTAGCTGGATGTAGCCCTTGGGTTCCAATTGGTGTAGACTGTATTCCTTGGGCACTGATGGGTGCTGGCTGTATCCCCTGTGCACCAATTGGTGTAGACTGTATGCCCTGTATATGACGGGCGTGGGATGCATCTACTGTCATCAGCTGCATGGGATTAAGGTGCACTGTCGAAGCTACTCCTACTCCAGTCTGAGCTGCTATGGCAGAATTGGGAGCCTGGGCTGAAACTGGAACAACATGCTTAATAAATATTCTGGTTTGTCTGGCAGTAAATAAATACAATATTATCAAATGCACTTCATACTTGATAATGTAATTATATATCAATAGTTTGACCATAACAAAATTTAGTTTTAAATCCACACAATAACTACAGTATACTGCTTCACACTGCTAAAGCTATAACTTACATGAACATGATTAGTGCCACTAAATTATTTGATTTCACACCAACATAAGAAAACATTCAATTCATATCACAGCTCCATTCATCACAGCATGTTCAATTAGCCAAATTATTAGAGTAGATGATACAGTAATAGTCTAGTATAGATAAAAACAAACCATATACTTGCAAAACTCAAATAATAATACAGTGATTGTGAATTTAAATAAGAAAGTATATTCACTGAACTTAAACTTACTGGATTTAGCTTCTATTTTCCAAAATACAGTTTGTACATACAATGGAAAGAGCTTGTTTGCATAACATACAATCCAAGCGCATTGCCAGAGTCATTTCATTGCAATGCATAAATCAGAATATCCACCTCTTATATGACTTTTGTAATTATTACTAAATAATTCATGTGGCTAACCTGGACATTTAGAAAAGCACTGCAAAAGCATTTTTCATATAGATTTCAGATTTTTATGGTATTAAAAATACCATGACATTGCCATCAACACTACCTGTACTGTTTATTTACACCTGAAGAAACTAATTGAATAAATTACTAGCATTTTGTTGTTAGACACACAGACATTGGATTTGAGATGAGCAGTTAATAAACAAACGAACATTTAATAATTTCTGTGCTTTGTGTGATTGTACTGATGGAGGCTCACTCAATTTCACTACACACATTGTGCACTGACAATAAAGGAGTGAATTGAATTGAATTCAATTTTTTTTCATTATTTTAATTAACCAAAAGGTGATCAACGTGTTTTTCTACTTTTGCGTTTGATGGTTAGCCTTTTTTTTTTAAAGATGCCAATAATTTGCAATCATGCCTTCATCTTAAACATTGTTTATATGGATACGTTATACTACTGCTCTAAGTAAAGCACCATTGTAAATTAGCGAATTCTTACCAGGATATTGGCGGATAGTAGATACAGAGCTGGTAATAGGTGTGTAAGTGTGGGCAGCCAAAGGGTACGAAGGAGGATATGTTGGTAAGAAATACTGAAATTGAACAGGCACTGACTGTCTACAGGAGTAGAAATGAGAATTATTAAATATACTCTTGCAATTAGATCCTTTTAATAAATTATAGTTATGATTATTACATTTTATTATAGATTATAATATCTAAATTATAAATCTTATTTGTTATCTTATTTGGAGACAAGAGATTTGAAAAAAAATTAGAAGGACATTTGAAAAGATTGTGGAAGCAACTCATTTCTTTCTTGCCACATTATAATCCAATTAAAAAAATAAATATGGGGTAAAGGAAAGGATTTTTACATATTGTTTAATGCCTCGGGTTTTTTAAAACATGTCAGTTCCATTGATAATTAATCTAGAACAGCACTGTATACATTTGACAAATTTTTGAAATGCATTTTTAAGCACACGTTACAATCCATTTCATACAGCAGGGTTTGAAATGCAGGATTTGTCAAGCAGCATTATAGGTAGTCCTTGACTTATGGTCACAGTTGAGAACAGAATGTCATGAGTCATTGCAGTCATAAGTTGAGTAATCACGTGACCAGACCATATTTTATGACCACTTTTACTGTAGTCCTAAGTCAAGTGATCATAAGTGCAAAACCATCTTAACCAACTGGCTAAAAATATAGCAAATTGCGATCACATGACAGCAAGATGCTGCAACAGATTGATCATAACTGTGTACCAGATGCTAAGCGTTTCAATTGTGATCATGTGACCATAAGAGTAAGGTGATAGTCCTGTTCAAATTTAGGCCATAAATTACATTTTCAAAGATTGTCATTAATTTGTACCATTGTTAAGCGAATGGTTATAAGGGGAGGACTGCCTGTATTTGCTCTTAATTATCCTTCATTTCCTGGTATCCACACTACTGAGCAACATAATTCAAGATGTTCTCTGTTTTTATTACCTGAATGGGTTTTACTCAGGGAATTTTAATTCTTTCAAAATCTAACAGATATTCAATAGAATTATACAAATGTTTAATTATGTTAGAAACCCTAACCCATCTATCCAAGATTTTCCTGTAGAAAAATTTTCTTATTTTCCTGAGAAAATAAGCTCACCTATTATCATTTCTAGCTTCCATTGCCACTGGATTTGGAGATGCACGATGACTAGATATAGGAATGAGATTACTCCTCTCTGCTGTATAATCAGACTGGATACGGGGAGAGGTGTGTGTAATTTGCTGGGGGACGACTTTAGCTGTATAGTAACAAGAGGCAATCCAGTTATTCACCATACTCATACTTTACTAACTAAGACTATGAAAAAAACATATGCAGAGATGATATTCAGGGAACCAAGCCTGTCTATATTGTCCTTTTAACAGAAAGACAATCCATGAAAATTTAGAGCTGAAAACAAGCATTTTCAACTGAGTAGAAATGTGATATATACAATTCGTAAAGTATTATATGGGCAAAGACATACCTGTAACGCGGCTGAAGGAAAAGGTGGGATGAATCTGACCAGATATGAACTAGAATCTGTACTAAGACCTTTCTTGTGTTGCTACTTGAAGCGACACCATTGTTTCCCTGCCCTTTTTGTGTTTCCAGAGTGTCACCTAGTGGTTTGTTTCAAAATCCTTAGTGGGGGGGGGGGGGGGGGGAAGGGGCCCTCACATGATCAACTTCGAGGCCATGCAGAGAAATTTATAGAACACCTGATGGACAGTCACTTGTATCTGTTCCCACTTGGAATCCATGCCTAGTGCAGATCCATTAGAATACCTGGGGAAAGGACTTCCCCAGTTATCCAGAAATAGTTTGACCCTGTTGGTCCTGATGAAGGGGACAGAGTGCTCAATGCTGTCAGTGTAAATCACCTGCCAATTAGATCCCTGCCTCTCCTGACTAGTGAAAGCTTCCAGGACAACAGCTGCCAGGTGGTTTTAGGTAGTGATACAATTTTTCATTAAAGGAGGGATATTTCCACGATTAGGTGGCAGTCATGTCTAGGAGAACCTTTGCACAACTATGTGTTGTGTGCCAGTTGCACCCTTTCCTGGATCTTACATCCCTGCAGAGTCACTCAAGCCCTGGTCATCTCATGCTTGCAAAGCACTCTACACGGGACTACTCTTTGGGTTACTTTTGAAGAGTATTCAGAAGCTACAACTGGTGCAGTATATAGCGATGTAGACATAGTTCTTGGGGCCTGTATGGTGGTTCATTTTGCATCACTGTTGGCTTACGGGTCTAATTCAAGGTATTGGTTATCATCTTTAAAGCCCCTCACTGGCATGGGTCCAAAGCTATCTGAGGAAATATCTCACCCCAATGGAATTGGCCCACCTCACCCATGTTGACAGAAGAGGCATGCTGCGGATCCCACTGGCCAAGGAATTCCAACTGGTGGGGTCCAAGAGAAGAGCTCTTTCTGTCCTCTGAAACATCATGCCCACTGATGTGAGAGTCACACCCATCCTTTTGGCCTTCTGAAAGGACGTGAAGACCTGGCTCTACCAACTGACTGGGGGCATGTCATTCTGGAGATAATTAATGGACTAATACCCTTCCTCCCTTGTGTGCATCTTGCTCTCTTCCTTCCCATGTCAATTTTAAACCAATTTTAACGTTTTACCTTGTTTTTATTATTGTAAGCTGCCCTAGGCAATATGGGTGGCCATATAAGTTTAAAAAATAATAAAACTGCTTATCTCTGGGAAAAATAAAATACTTAAATATTATAAATCAAACTGCAGTATAATAAGAGAACCCACTCACCAACTGGGATGTTTGAAGTGGTCACAGCTGTTGCATGGGATGAATGTGAGGGCATAGTCACAGTGACAATTGTACTCGTGGCTGCTTGAGTGTGAGGTATGGAACCTAGAAGAAAAATGTAATACAATTAAATCTTTGTGTAGAAAATGTCAGTGAATATTGAGGAGAAAAACAGAATAATCTATGCAAGAAAATATATTTTCTTGATAGAAGCAAGCTAAAAGACATGTCAAGCAGTATTTTTCACATGGTATGACACTGTGGCGCTAATTAAAAGGGTCGTACTCCAAATCCTAGACTATATTTGTACCCCTACAACCTTGCTTTCTCCTAAAATGTTACTCATGATCACCAAAATGTTGCTACTGTCACTCATTTCACTATTGTGAAAGACAAAAGGTTTTGTTTGACAGTTTTGCAACATTAATAACTTTCTTTAGTTTTACAAATAGTTCTGAAGAAATGCGAACTACAGATACTTACCAGCTGTAGTCACAGAAGGAATAGTATTTGTTGCTAAAATTGGTGCCACAGTTGCTGCTGCTACTGGAGTACCAGTGCTAAAAATTGTTTTCTGTAGAGGAAAAAGTTGAACATCAAAAACTGTTGAAAATTTGCTTTAAAATCTTTCTGTATCAGCTTGAACTAGTCACCATGCTATTTAGCCCTTACAAAACATATTTACATGTAGTTTAAAACCAATGGTTTATTGACTAAAGTAACAATTCTTGAATAAAGTAACAACTGAATGATCTGTTAATGCATTAAGCCATCATTCATACAAGATAACATGCAGTAATTGAGATCATGCAACCTATTAAGTTTAAAAAAAACAAACGCACTTGCTCCCAAAGTATGATGTGTGAATGCTTCACTGGAGAAGTGTTAGACTACATTCATAATAATTTACCTGAGCCATGGGGTGAAGCTGTTGTTTTTGTGTTCCTATGGCGGGATGAGAAGGTAAAGTAATTCTGGTTGCTGTATCCCTTGGCTGGGCAGGACGCTGAATACTGATAGGTGCAGAAGGTGGGTGCTGTTGAATTGACAGTGCTGGCCGACTGTAAAAAAAAGTTATTTTACTTAGGGTAATTAAAAGTTAATGACAAGAGATGACTTAAGATTTGCATTATCTAAATTAATATATCAATAGCAAGTACTGTCCTCTTGGAACATGAATCAGGATAATTTCACATTACATGGATAACTTACAATGCATGGAAGCTGATTAGCATAGCAAAAATGTCTTGGCTCATGGAGCAATTACCTAAGAAGACAATCTGAAACAGTCTGTATATAGCAGCCAGATTGTACAAAATGATCCTCAGGTGCAAACAGATCAACATGTAAATACATATATACCTTCCAATTATATATTTGGTCTACTTAATGCTGTGTTCTGTGGTGATTACCTGAGGTTAGATTCTGTAGCATGTGTGGTGGTTGTAGTAATAACAGGTGACTGAGCCCTTGTGGCTGAGACTGTTGCAACTACAGCAGGAGGAATAGTACTTGAAGTTGTCACAGCAGGCCGAGACTATGTAGGTAGGAAAAAAAATAGCATCTTATCAGCACTGTAATTTCGTTATTGTAAGAACTTCCAACTATTTCAGAATCTGTTTCTTTTAAAAGATGAGAATTGATATTTAAGTTATATCCTTGATAATATTCAATTGTATAAAATATAAAATTGCCAGAAGACATTATTTTCTTGAGAAGTAGAAATGAAAAAAAAAAGCATGACAACCTCACAAGAGTAAAAAATACTTAATCAACTATTACAGACATTAAAACTCTTAAGTAGAACGTTCATTATTAGGTATATTTTATTTACAGTAGCTTCTCCAAAACTATTTCTATAATGTTAAGAAAAGAAGCTGCCAGATTATTTATGCAGTGAGCCACTGAATCTTCAAAGTGATTTCTTACTGAGAGAGACAAAAGAAAAGCATTAAAACAATTAAATGGCAATACTTCATGACTGCTACTTGCCTGGATAGGTTGATGAATGATATGCTGAACTGCTGGTTGAGCTGTTGCTGCATTTGGCAACTGCGAAGCTGGTCTCAAAACAGTAGTTACTTTAGAACTTGACATTACAGCAGCAGCAGCTGCACCTGAAAGAAACCATACTTATATGACTGAACAACATTTAATGTTCCATTTTAAGTGTTAGGTTAGCTGCAGTTTTTATGCAGCAGACATGATAAAAATCTAAGAAGGGTATTACCAGAACACATGATTCCAACTATATACAACAGTGAGTTCACCCACACTTAAAATCACAGATGGGAAGAAGCCAACAGGGCCAACTAATCCAACACCTCGTACTGAACTCCATAAATTAGAACATTCTTAACAAATCACTAGTTCAATGGTGGCGAACCTACGGCATGGGTGCCAGAGGAGGCACTCAAAGCCCTCTGCGGGCACGCGCTTTTGCCCCAGCTCAGCTCCATCATGTTTCTCCGTGCATTTCTTGCCATTGTTTGCAGGGAAACAGAAGTTTCCCTGCAAATGATGAAACAGAAGCTCATAAAAGAAAAAAATCTCGCCTCTTGCAGAGCTGCTGGTGTTGTGATGCCCTGCCTCCCGTTGGCCAGCTAGTCTTAGGGTCTCCAGTGCGTGCATGCATGCATATATGTGTGCGCCTTACAGTTTGAGCACTCGGTCTCTGCACTAGGTAGTTAATCTATACAGTGAAGGAGAGCACATCATTTGCCTTGGAAGTTGGTTTCATTGTCAATTTCATTATAAGGAAAAAACATCCTAACATTTAATTGTAATTTGCCTTTCCTTTAAGACCACTGTTCTGACTTCCACACATGAGATGACAGAGACCATAGAGAACTTTTTTCTATGCAACATCCTCTCAGAACCTTAAGCAGTGCTAGATTTACCCATACCTAGTCTCTTTTCAAGGCTAGTTATATTCAGTCTCCTTAGTTTGGTCTTATAAATGTTTTCTGATGATACTGGATAGTCTTTGTATTCCTTCACATTTTCTGGAATCCTGAACCAACATTCAATGCAGGCTCTGTCCAACACCAAAAGCAATTCAACTACACACAGGAGGCTATCCAATATTATCAGGAAACTTTTATATGACCACACTAAGGAGACTTTTTTGTAGGCTTTAATTTTCACAATTGGCTTATGATTTAGATTCCAAAATTTTGAGGAGCAGTTTATCTGTGGGTGGCTCATTTTTTTATATTTGACAACAAATTTGAAGGTTGGCTTACCCACAGATGGTCTTATTCACGAGTATATACAGAATGTGCTGATACTTCTAAAAATGTTATAGTATATACTTAAGAGATATCCTGAACCCAATTTTTGGAGTTTGACACCTAAAATTGGCTTATCTGCAAATATCAATTATGATTTTATCCTATATGTTTTTATATATGTATTCGTTTATAATTATTAGAAATTATATAAATAAACACTATCTGGTTCAGAAGATCTGAACTTACTTAATGTCAGAACATCCTCCCCATGTTTCTATGATGATATCAAAGGCATTCAGCCCTTCATCCATCTCTTACAATTGCCCGGTGGAACATATATCCTGTTTTCAAAGAAGGTAGGTCTGACTTATTTTGATAAGTGGTTGGATAAATTACAGTGGCTTGTACACTGTGGTAAATCATGAACTATAACGTCATCATTTCAATCAGGCTGCCAAGACAAACCTAAACAGAGGTTTGCATAAAGCATAGCTCAGCATAATATGAATGCAGCTTAAGACTAATCTCTTTAATGGGACTTGAAGTGGAAGTCTCATTGACTTTAACTGCAGGCAACATTAGCATACAACCATAACCATATTGTGTTATTTCCTGAGCAACTGAGATTTTTTTAGGATCAATGAACAATATACCACAAAGATGTATTATACAATATTATATCTCCTGTAGTTAAGTGGAATAGCTTCAGATTCAAGTCCAGCTTTCTCCAGATGCTTCATTTTAGGAATAACATCTATATTAACCATATCTAAAACTTATTTAAACAAGATTGCTATATAATCATTTGCTCCAAGAAAGTACAATTAACTTTACTACCTCGAGGCAAGTGAGAAGCTCCAATATGTAAGGGAGGCCCAGGAGCGCTACTTCGGATAATTGACATCTGAACATTGGTTGTCATAATATGGTGTACGCTATTGGGATGCCCCTGCATATAAAATAAAATATTTTTTAAAAAATTACATGTAAAATCTTGTGTAGAATTGACTGGAAAAGTTTAATTCACAAACTATAACTAATTTTATAGTTATACAATTATAACTGGTTGATCTGAAGTTTTCAAACAAATACAAAGATAAAATTTAAGTATACATTTTTACAGTAGAAGCGTATTCGAGGCTTTTTCATTCTCTTCCATAGTTTTAAGAAATAAGTATATTTTAGCAGGAAAAAAAATACCTGTTGTCCACTTATTGTTGCTACAGGAATAGCAGATGCCTGTTGGATGCCACTTTCCATTGTTACAGTAACCTGCCCGGGGACTTTGGTGGGGCCAGACAGAGTAGATGGTGGAGCTGGTGGGGCTGGTGCAATAGGACGACTGGGTATTGTGGGCTTCAAAGAAGGCTGAAAATAAGAAAGATACAATTGTTTGCTCTCTACATAGAAATAATATGAGTATGTAACAGTTATTTTTACTTATGGCAGGAGCAGGCAACAAGTGATTTTTCAGATGTTGTTGCATTATAAACTTTCATCATCCCTCCCTACGGCCATATTACCAAGTTAACTGAAGTTTGGCAATATCTGGAAGTCATCACTGTATACCACTGCCTTAAAAGGCAGAATGGAGAAGATAGCAACAGATAGCAAGTACCACCTAATGCAAAGAAGCGGAAGAAACAATGCACTACCTGGTTAGCTGCTGCAAGAAGGTTCTTTTGTTTTAAATCCATTTATCCTATTGGCTGGTGTAACCTTGCTCTTATGTTCGTTACAAATATTGCAATTTACATATTTATTGCAATTTTTTAATCTAATACCATCTGAAAGCTTCACTGTTTGATGCAGCATTTTAAAATTTATATGACCCATTCTCCTATGTAGTAAATGTATACA
>JAEANM010000389.1:0-37214 GCA_017656035.1 Myanophis thanlyinensis | reverse complement strand
ATTGAAACAGACAAAGATTTATAGTCCAAGCTAGGACGCTGGCTCTCCTTGATTGCCTCAGTACCCCCCTCCCCGTTTTATGCTTCTGCATATTTATTTCCAAGCTCATCACAGCCTTGTAGCATTTGAATGCTGATTTGATTTTACATTTCAAGAGGAGTAGACATTATGCTGCCATTTGCATGATGTGAGAGAAATCACCATAACATTGTGATATTGGCAACCCAAATGAGCGCTAATGTTCACTTGCAAAAAGTTGGAATCTTTTTTTTTTTTTAAATACTCTTCTAACAACAACAACAAAAAGTGCTAATATTCCCACACCTTCATCTTTTGGGGTACATTTTCCTACTCCTTTTAGTGTTAAATATATAAATAAATGAAATAAAAGAGAAGGAATTATTCCATATCTTGCGGATGAGAAATTGTGCCTCCGAGGGCTACAGGGGTATTGAGCTTTTATGAATTCTCTTGATATCAAGGCTGAGCATTATGAGTTCCAACACAAATTTTCCACCTGTGACATTATTACTGAATACTTTTATCAGTTCATTGTGACAAAAAATTGATGATCAGCTTTGACATTTGATGGATAGCTTTCATAAAGGTACCTGGATGTCTTTCACCCTTTTTCTTTCTCTGCCAGTATGAGCTTGTCTGTAAATCTAGAAAGTTTTCCTTAAGAATCTCTCTTTTTTTTTTTTTCAAGCCTGTTGAAGCCTTCCTCTCACTTTCTTGACTTGATATCTGTAGTCCAAACTTCTCCATTCTTGATGCCCTCCTGTCAGGATATTAAAGAAATCTTTCACCTTTGTCTTGAGACTCGATTTCCCTTTTCTAGTGGGTAAAATCAGATTTACCTGCACAACAGAAAAAAAGTGGAAATTAAGTGAGAGACGGTAAAATAGGTTCTGCTACTAAGAGGTTATCCTATTTCCCAGTGTAAAGAACTAATTGGAATTAACCATCTAGCACAACAAGGAAGAGATTGCTTTGGAAATGCATACACTAATGAATAGTGTTGCACTTGCTCATGCTTTTAACTACAAATTTAACTACAATTTAATTTATTTATATATTTATTTATGAAAATATAGGAACATTATTCAGTTCAGCTTACATCAAGATAATCAGAAGTAGAGAAATTTGTACTTTAAAATTATCCACCAACAATTAATAATTAGCACATTGAACAAGTGCAAACGTCACCTGATGATATAAATTATAACAGAAAAAAATTAAAAATCCCAAACTAATCTTAATATTTTATTGTTAATTGTATACATTGTTTTATATATTGATTATACATATACCATCCAGAGTCCCTCCTTGAGAGTAAGAGGTGGTCTAGAAATATGAAATATAAACAAATAAATTGCATTTTTCTCTACATTACAATACTTATTTCTATTTGCAGGTAAGTATCTGCTTATATATGTTCAACCTAGGCCCTATTTTATTTTTTAGAAAATAAAATAAATGAAGACAGTTTGGTAAAATTCGGAAAAGATAAACTATGTAAAACACGCAGGGAGCAAGATGTGTTTTGTCAAATATAGAATTAGTCAAATAGAGACTGAACAGCTTAATTAGGTCACAAATATTTCTCTCCCTCCCCTCTCCACACACATACAATAATGCAAAGTTCATTAAGTGGTAAGAACATGTTTGAACATCACTACAATTCTGAATCAGATAGAGAAGGAAGTTTTTTCAGAAAGGTCACTTTATAACCCTTCATGGACACTGCGTAGGGAACTAGTGTAGGTTCCCAGGTCTAGAATGAAAGAAAAATACATTTTCTGTTTCTAAATTAAGAAAATAGGGATTCTGATGGTCCATGAGTAGGGTAGGCTACTGAAAATAGAATGTAGAGTGAATAACCCAATTCAGTTGATGGTTTGATGAGATGGTAAAGTAAGTAAAGTAATCTACTCATATTATGAATAGGTGAGAACAATTAATCAGGCAATTAAACTTGCCTCAAGAAATTGTGAATGCTCCAACATTGGCAGTTTTTAAGACTGGATAACCATTTGTCTGAAATGGTATAGGATTTCCTGCCTAACAGCAGGGATTGGAGTAAAAGTCCTCCAAGGTCCCTTCCAACTGTTCTGTTCTGGTTCTGTTCTGTTCTGTTCTGTTCTGTTCTTCTTTAGGTGTCTCGTTTTTCCAAAGGAAAGGTCAAACATATATGAGCTATGCTCCAGATGTTGTCCTGAGCACAGAAGTTGGTGGAAGGAGCCATTCAACCATGGCTGTGAGAACAAAAGCAGGGCTGCACATTCTTTTTGAAATTATTATGCAAACAGTGACCCAATAAGGGTTTAGATGTAGATAACCCACTAAGCTTTATTGTTGATCATAAAGAGTTTCAAGCACCATAACATACTAGCAGTGTTACCAAATCCTTACAAGCCAATACAAAGATTCCTGGGGAGATTTTTTAAAAAAATCTCTGCTTGTCACCTGTAATCCTGGTTGATACATAATGCCAAGAGTGTAGAAGATGAGATCACATTTAACTAAAAAGCCAATAAGTCACATTATGGTTTAGTGTTATGGTTTAGTATATGAACCAAGTCATTGATGCTATAAATATTCCAGGGAGAAGGAATAATTAAACCACTATAGCTAACCCTTTCTAGAAGTCCTGTCCATACCTTCTCAAGGACAACTTCAGAGCTTTGTGATATTTATATATATCCAAAGAAAGGAAGAGTCATAGTTTATTGTATCCATCAAAAGCTGAAGAAAAATCAATGGTTTGAATCCACGGGAAAAATGTAGCTTTAAGGTTACAACTGCATCTGAAAAATTACTGCAATTTAACCATGGGGGAAAACCTACAAGTAAGATTGTAAAAATGTCCATATTTGGAGGTTTTCAGGGGAAATGTTGGACCGACAGGGTGGTGGACTGGATGGTGTGAGGCATTCTTTACACCCCTGTAATTCCATGAGCCAAAAGGAAACAATTACCATATTGTCCTATTGCTCCACCCACTTGCATCGTGGGAGGCTTCACATTCACACAAACACACAGGTAAGTTGAAATTAGTGCTAATTCACAGTTACCCTTTAAAAGGATTATTACAAAGGCAGTGATAACAGCTCTATAGTTAAGGTTAATTCAGGCTTTTGTGGTTGACAGGACCTTACATTCTCATCGACCTTACCATCTATTAAACAAATGTACAGCAGGTGTCTGACAGATCAACAAAGCCACTTTTAAATATTTTAACTGTTATTTATTGCATTCTCCCCCCCCCCACCCTTGGCAAAAGGCAATAATAGCCTTTATTTGCTATAAACAATGCCAGCCTCAGAAACTAATGATGATTCAATTAGAGCACCTCAGAGGGGAAAATTCACCTTTGTATTATGTACATTTTACTGCTGATGAGAGTTAAGTGCAGGCTTCAAAAGAAGCTACTTTTAAGAACAGAAAGGAGAACATTATATTTTCGAAAATGAAACCGGTAGAATCGTTATAGAGCCTTAGTAATCTGTTTTGAATTCTTCTAAAGGAATGACTAGATATAAACTGGAAAAACAATGATTAAGTATGCTGCCTTAAAAGAAGTAATAGACAACAAATGAACAAAAACAGATTTAATGCAAATACAGTGAAGTGCAAATCCAAGTAAGATAACAGAACTGTATGTAGGTAGAATAATTCCTTTCTTTTTTACAATACATTTCATATATGTCACATAATATATGTATACTATATAGATATATATCAGAGGTAAAATTCAACAGGTTCGCTAGAACCAGTAGTAAATTTTCTAAGCAGTTTGAAGAACTAGTTGTTAGAAGAAATCTCCTTTGTTTTTTTCCACTTTCCTGTAAGGAAGGCAGGAAAGAAACATTCTGGTGTTGTTTCTAGCCTAATTTTTAGTACCCTGCTTACAGAAACTGCCCACCCAGTCACACGACTCCTCAGCCATGTCCACCAAGCCACGCCCACTGAACCGGTAGTAAAAAAAATTGAATTCCGCCACTGATATACATTATAATGTCTTCAAATATATCACCAGGACTAGTGTGGCAAACCTTGCCAGGATTGACTGATTCAACTGAAATTTAAAGATTGTTTTAATGGGAAAGTCTGAAAAACAAAGCACCTTGCTTCCAGTAATATCTTTGTGGATATCCTAAAGGCTAGGCCAGAGCAGAACCGAATGCCCTTCTGTCTCTGGGCAGGCATGGACAGCTTGGGCACAGCAACATGGAGACCCATGGGCAGTGGAGGTACTGCAGGCTTGGCCATAGCGGAGACGGCAGTGGGCGGTTGGCACTTGACAGCTGTCAGCAATGAGCACCCTTTACCTGAACAGGCAAGTGAGGGAAACAGCCTGCCCCTGATTCACTCCTCTCCCTCACAAGATGCAACTCGCATGTAACCTGTGCGTAGCATTTTTAGCACGTGCGCCATTGACTAGAGCACCCCATTTTTAGTGCATGTGCAGTCACTGAGTCATGCATGCCGGCAGAGATGGCTCTGCATGCCAACTTGGGCACGCATGCCATAGGTTTGCCAACATGGCCCTATACCATTTTAGACAAATGGTTATCCAATCTCTCCTTAAAAACTTCCAGTGTTGAAGTGTTTACAACTTCTGGAGGCAAGTTGTTCCACTGATTAATTGTTCTAACTGTCAGGAAATTTCTCCTTAGTTCTAAGTTGCTTCTCTCCTTGATTAGTTTCCACCCATTGTTTTTTGTCCTACTCTTGATAAAATTATTTTATGGAAAGTCAGATAATTCAGACAGTAATGAAATTTGTTCAAAATGCTAAATAATTATAAATTTTGGACTAAGAAATTTCAGGTTAGAATCCAGGCACATTTTTAATATATATATATTATAATTCTGAATGTCATTTTTAATGGTATCTTTTATCTTTAGTTCCTTTGAACAAAATAGAGTTTACTTCAGGTAAATCTACAAAATTATGTTGACAATTTCTACCTCATTTTCTCTGAAAACAAGTTCCTTCAAACACAATGTGATTTAGATCTGAATTAATATTGAGATTAATTTACTATAGATGTATTACACTGAAAGAAAAATGATTAAATATGCATATTCTTACAGTTTTCATGAGAAATTTACCTATAAGATTTTTAATAAGTTTGTTGCCAGGAATATTTAGCTAATTTCTATCTTTGCCTTTTTTCTATGGATGTGTCTGTCATGCCAATTATTAAATTAAAAGCTATTAGAAGGAACATATATTCTGAGATATCCAGGAAATATCTTTCTGTTGAATGTAAATATTGAACAGAAGAATTAAGCCTTAACTGTTTAATGTAATTGGCAAAGGCCCACCTCATTTGGCAAAATCATATCCATGCTGCATTGTGTGAAATATATTTTGTATATTTAATTTTGTCTGATCCTAGAAAAACAGTTTTATGTTTCATAAAATGCAGCTTATCAATATGAATTTTTTCTTATGTTCCATAGTAGCGGAAGTAATAATTATTTTTTTTTAAAGATAGATCTATGTTTTGAGCTATGGACCTATAATTCATAAGTGAATAACCAAAGTCTAATTATTATTACTATTATTTCTACATTAACAATTATGCTTTTAATATTATTTCTATTGTTTTGAATAGGATAATTTTATTCATGTATTTTGTATATTCATTCATTTTTCTATAGAATGCAGACAAAGACAAAAAAGGAATAATTTAGGATTTATGTATAGATGCATGTATAAAAGCTCCCTATAGAAAGGTTCAATCATCTTGGTAGTTTTGACAAAAAATAAAACCCAAAAGGATGATGCTATACATCATATTAATTTATTTTTCTAGCTTCTTTCTGAAACACATTTTCAAATGTGCAAAACAATGCAATTTGTTGTGGCATGCTACTCCCTATGTTGCTATTAAGCTATCCAGGTGACATTCTCTTGGGAGTCCATTCAGAACAGAGGCCTAATTCAAGACTGGATCACAACATCTGCACCAGATACAATTTGTCATCCTCTGTCCTGGAACCCATTGGCTGTTACCTAGCAACCAGTCAATCTCGCGGAGTATTTGTCATGACAAATTAGTAGTGTTGTTTCCATGGTAACCAGCTTTGTTACTTAATTAAATTGATTTGAATCAAAATTGGCTTTCAGAGAAACAAGTATGTTGTGTGAAGTAGTAAACATGAGCTAGCTATTCATCCTCACCTCAGTAAAGCCCCCAAAAGAGAAAACCATAACCATGAATAGGAACCCGTGGATTTAACATAAATTTTGCTTAAAAATATAATCTGTTACATATACAAAACAGTGAAAAATGTTACATAAAGTCTTTTTAATTACAAAGAGATTATTCCATTGGTTGGGAGATATGAACTTGTATATAACATACTTTGAGAGTTACAGGAACTTATTGCAGAACTCTAATGCAAAAACAAAAAGTAAACATTTAGAATTTGAGGGAAGAAAAGAAAAAGGATTACAAATTTCAGATGTACTGTAAGTGCATTTTCTATAGTGCTTAGGTTTCAGCAATTTCATCTGACATCTCTGGAATACTCTTAGTTTAATTGCAAAGCAAACTTTATCAAGTTGCCATCTAATTACAGACAAAATTTAGGGGAAAGCAGGGTTCTGCTTAAGGGGAACATCCACAGGATTAAAAAAAAAAAGTTTTAAAAGCTCTTGAAATGGTTTGCTCCAAGTCACCACTATGTTTTTGTCTAGTGTGAAATATTGCTGTGAATAGGAACATAGGGAGAATGTATGTCTTATACCATGCAAAACTATCTGTCCAGCATATCATGTATACAAAAGCCAGCAGCTTTCCACTTCTTGATGTCACACTTTTTCTGATCTGCAGCCTGAGAAAGAATATGCTCTTTTTCAGTCTCAAACACCTTTTTATCAATTGATTGATCCTTAAATTGATATTCTTGGTTTTCCATTTTGTTCTTTCCCTACCACTGACTTCTTGCTCATAGTCTCACTGTGCATAACATATCCTAAATAATTGTCATATTATACATGACTTAGATCTCACAAATAATAATAGTGTCCACTGAAGAATGATATAAACTTGCATATTATATGAAACATGCTTTTGGGAGAACCCATGGCATGTACCCATGAGTATTGAACACAGAGGGCTGGTTCTTACAAATAAGGACTTTTCTCCAGAATGTCACTTCTACAGACAAGCAACCAAAAAACATCCAATTCTGTTGACACTGGATTTTGAATATATTTTTTTGATTAGTGGATTTGATTAATTGTAGCATTTCCTTTGCATCGTGGTGTTGTGGAACATTGTGGAACTTCTTGGCCTGATTTATTGATGATGAATATTTTCAACATAATAAAATATCTGCAAATTGAGTTCAGTTAAAGGAATCATGGCAAATTTAAGGAATGTTGTAGATGCCCTTAAAGATTAATACATTTTAAATCTCTAAATAAGAATTGTTCATGCTCAACAATATTGTAAGTCATTTTTCAATATTTTTCTTTAAGTGTATCCTGGAGAAGTGAAATGTGAGCCAACTGTCATTTCTGAGTTCTAACTGTTGTTTAATTTGCACAGAGATTATCTAATGTTTGTCCAATAGAAAATATAGTAGGTCATTGTTATCCATATATGACACATTGGATGACAGACAAATATATGTTCTTCCAGTGTTGTGGGTAACATTATTTGGTTCTATAATTATCTTGGGAAAATAGATATGAAAATAAAATCAGCATCTGGATCTGCCAAAGGTTTTATTATTACAGCTGCAGTTGTTGTTATTGTTAATGTTGTTAATATTGTTAATGTTGTTGTTGTTGTTGTAACAAGAAGAATACTCAGGACTAGTATCATATCCCAGACAACGTACCACAAGAATATCAGGACTATAAGATCCATGATTGCATCTGATTCCCACCTTCCCAGCTACCCCTAGCCCTCCCTTCCTACCTTAGCTTACCTGCGGTTGCGTAAGCATTTCACTGCATATCGTACCCATGTATGATTGTGTATGTGAGCAATAAAATTTGAAATTGGAATTGGAAATTGTTCATATTGCTGTGTGATCTACTGTTACTGATCAATAATTATTTAGGATAAGTTGTTATTTATAAGCCTATCATTCAAGCCACATGAAAAAGACTTGTCAAGAGCTAATTATTTTAAATGGGAGCTCTTGCTGGCAAGTAGCATTCTGTTGTCTTCTCTTCTGGATTTGCCTCGACATACTTTTCTTGCTGGAAACTGGCATAGTTATAATGATCTGCCTTTTTTTAACTTCAATGGGAAGGTAGTGTAACTTGAAAAATGCTTGATTTAATGTTTTATTTGTATACAACTCTGTCTGCATATAATTCTTGGATGTATCAGTCCGGGGTTTTCCCTACCTGGGGGCGGGATGGGTGGGTGGGTGCTGAGCAACAAATGGGAGAGTGAAAAAGGCACTTCATCAGAACAGAATCAGAACTTATGTAACTGCAAGACTGATTAAATGATGAATTTTGTAGTAAGTTCTAGATGGGAGCTGAAAGCAGGAAGCCATTTTGTTGCTATATAATATGAACTTTATACTTTCATTATTTAATTTGGCACAGTATCCAGAATGTTAAAACTGTGGCATAGTGAAAGCTATTGAAATATTGATAAAAGTTTGTCAAAGCCTTTTATCCATGAGCCAAGGTGACAAAAAATACCACCAATCAGTCTTTGCTGATGATTTCCACCCCATAACAACTATATGAATATATAATACTCTTCTCACATGATGATGCAGTATACATTGGATGAAGTGGACTGTGATCTACTAAAGCTTATGCTATTGAAAATGTTATTCTTTAAATGCTACAAGATTCTTTGATGTTTTTATCACAAAAGGCCAACATGGCATAATTCTCTCTGGAATCATGGAAAAGGTATATTTTTAAGATGCTTGTCATCTGCTGGATTAAAAAAAGCAAAGTTCAATTTCAATATTGTTTCCATTGTGACTACCTTTTTCAATAAAAATAACTTAATCAAATATACTCGTGCCTTCAATCCCCCATGTTAAATGACAGAGAAAGAAATTTAACATATTTACACTCTGTCCATACTTAATGAAAGGAACATGTCCAGTTCAGCTGTCAAAAGACTTTAGAAATGCAATCTTATTGTTTTCAGAATCACTGTTTTACTGTCTGGTAATGTATGGGCTGTAATTACTCTCCTTCTGATCTTGCAAACATTGATGCAAATCCAAGTTGTACTTTTTGTTTATAAAATATTAAATGAAATGCTTGGAATAATTTGAACATTCTTACTAGACATGATTGATTTAAAACTGATATCTAAGAGCTAGGTATACAGGCTTCTAGCTGAACAAGTTGCTATAAATGATAAATAGCACAGTGGTACATCACATTAAGAAAATCATAACAGAATATTTGGAAAGACACAAAATGGTGACAACCATTAGATTACAGTATCATTACTATAGTTGCCATTTCCATCCATATGCCTCTGCTGCTATTACTTATTATAAGTAGTATGCTTGTCCTTCCAACTGGAAAAAAAACCCTGAAATATTTCTACTGGTTCATCTTCAAATGGAAAAGAAAATAAATTATTTTTGATATTCTTCCAAAGCAGAAGAACATTTCAGAGAAATTCTGATGATTATGTTCTTTCAGAAATAGTTATGCAATGTATGTGAATTCCCTAGATATGTATAAGCATAACTCTTCAGGTCTGTAGTTTTCCTGACTTCCTTCATTTCTGTTACATATCATGATCCAGTTCTGGATAGACAAATGAAAGCGAACAAACCCTAATATGGACAGATGTTCTTATCCATACTTCAACTATATTACTTCACTGTAAACATATAGGCATCTTAGACTAGGCTTCAAGTCTCTGGGCAGAATATGTAATTTACAAATAGGAACAGGAAACTGTTTTGTTTTTACTCACTAGAAGTTCTTTTTGGCTTCATAGCCAAAATCTGCAGGAATACTCATATTTTCAGAATTACATTTTCATTTTCTTTATTTTTAGTTTTCATATTTATGCAAATTATATTTCTATTGTAAATATTTTAAAAACATAGTTTTCTTCTAGAAAATGCTTCAAAAATGAAGAAATTGGGATTTAATAGGTGGCGTAAAGAATCAAAAGATCCCTTCTTCACCATTGGGATATTTAGAGAAGCTCTCTCTGTGACTTTGTGTGTATTTTCCAGTTCCCTTCTACTTATCTATAATGAGAAGACACTTTTAAAAATGAAAGTTTCTCTAACTTTAGTTTTGTCCTTTTCCTCTTCAGCCAATCACATTGCTTTCAAAATCAGAATATTCTATGGTACAGTTATGGTATAATTATCTTACCCATTATGTTTTAGGTAGTCCATTGTTTTTGATATGTTGTCTTACTTTAATGCTTAGATTAATACTTAGAGTCCAAACAATCAGACGATGCTGTAATAGAAAATATATTTACCAACAATCTCTATGGAGATTCTCAGTCATCCAGGTCCTGTTGTTCAGACTTATCACTAAATTCTGACATAGCTCTTTAGATATTGAAGTGTTGAAAGATTGAAAGTTGATTGTCAGTGAATTTTTACTTTCCCAATATTCCACTGTTGTTGGGTTTTTTTTTTATTGCTTCTATATACGTTTTCCCACCTTTACAGTTATAGTGTTACATACTATAGCAAAATCTTAGCAAAGGCTAATTGACCTTACCTGTGCTTTAACTTTTCAAGTCATTATCATAGGGTAAATATTTTGGAGGTGGCTTCTACTGCATACATCAGGAATGAAGAATCAGGTTCTCCTATTCATGACAGTATGCAACTAAACTTGCTTGGTTCCATCCACATTGGACATTTCCTCCTCATATAGATTGATGACTTTAATCAGAAAATCAAAATGAGAATTTCAACATCAATCAGTGCAGGCTTTCTCTTTTTCTAATTTTAGATTCTTTCCTCTTAGTTATCAATGTAAAAAAAGGTATTTCAAAGTTCAAACCCTGGGATATGATACAAGAATTTTGAGAAATGCATACTCTGGTTAAACAACTTCTAATAAAGTCAAAAAGAATTTGGGAAGAAAAATGAAGATACTATGTGATTTTAAAACAAATGACTATAATGTACCAGTTAAAGCTCAACGATTTTGAATTATTTCCTGGGAAATAGAAAGGCGAGAAGATGACCCAGTGAAATGAACTAAGAACAGAAACGACAACTTCACAAATGGTTGTATCCCAAGTGGTTTTTATATTGCCAATGATTATAATAATCATACTGCTGAAAAAGACTTCAGAGAGCCTAGAAAAATAAATGTAACATTATTAATTGTTTTCAAGAATAAAACATTGATCTAAGCACAACATTAAGCAATACAAACAGGTAGTATATTGTGGATCATATACAGTAACAAAGTACTACCCACCATTTAATAGCATGAATGTCAAATAAAATACAGTATCCTGTCTAAACTTAAAATCCAAATAACAACAGCTATACATTGAGAAAGAGAGGGGTTTTTTTTAGAAAAAGAAAACCTGTCCGACATGTTTTGATCTGAGTTTTCATTAAGAGACATGTGTGGAAGGATTTTATAAGAATATATTTTGACTCTAGCACTGTTTAGCATCTTTTGTCTTAAGCCAGCTAATGCTCTGAGCATTAGGAATAAAAAGCCACTTTGATTTATCTGGACTTGTAGAATAATGTATTGCTCTGCTTACAAATGTTTTATAAATTTTGTGACCTCATTTCCAGGAAGACATGTAGACATGCTGGAAGGATACAAGGTTTATATTGCTTTTTCCCTTCAGAAAGTATTTTACTAATTTCATCTGCTGCTCTTTATCTCCCACTAATTGGAATATTTGGGAAGACATCTTTGGAACAAGAACTTGAAAGAATTGTTTTTTTAGCTTAAAAGCTGGAACAGTTACAATACAAAATTTAAGAATCTTTTCATTTAGAAAAAAAGAAACCAAATAACAGGTAAAATGATTGAAATGTATACAATTATGGCATAGAGAACGTGAACAGATGAAAGTGTTTGACCAGAAGCAAATATAAACTTTTGATCAGACCCTATCTTCCCTGGTTCTCATTTCAAAGATGTTTCAGAATATTAAGCAAAATGTTGCTTAAAATTTCCTTAACCCTCTTTCCCAGGAAGAAAAACAAACATTTTCCCATTTGTGTTAAACAATAAAGCACCTGTTAATTGCTTCAGTTGAAGCAAACTTATCTAAAAGATTAAAGAGTTTCAATAGCGCCCAATGTTTCCTCCTCTCCCCCCCCCCCATTTTATCTTCATTCTGCATCTTGAATCAGAAAGAGAAGTTTGTCTTTGAGTCCTATCAGTGTCCTTTTATAGCTCAAGTTCATATGAAGCATCTCTGGCTCAGTTGTCTGAACTGTAAGTCCCTCCTTACAATTAGCTATAATTCAAAAGAGACAGTTGTCCCAGAATCTGACTATGCAGGAGCACCTGATCACACTGATGCAGGAGCCAAGGAGGTCTCTAGAGACCAACATGCTGCTTTCTCACCTCTCCGATTAGTGACTGAAGCCAGGCCCCTTTGCTTGTGATAGATTAATCAAACCTCCCTTCAGCCTTTAATTGGATGACAATCTGCATCTCAGGGTCTGCTAAATGGGGGAAGGGAGTTCACTTTGCCATATATTGTATATGTGTCTTTCATTTCTAACCTTGTCCTTTGCAAGATTCATTTACTTGGTTACTCTTTCTTTCGTAAATGAATGAAGCTGCATGCTTTCAGCCTGTGTCACTAACTACCATCAGTCTCCCGCCTAATAAGACTGGCACATTCATCAGAGCATTAGGAATAAGATTATCTCAGCTTTCCCAGTTGTTGTGTTTAACTGTTTGAGGGAATCTTACTTGCTTGCTTTCTCTCAAAGAAAACTCTCCATAATAAAGCTAATCCATGTACTGCAGGCCCAGAATTCTCTCTGGGGTGTTCTCACAGATTTCTCCCATGTATTTCTGAAGCACCTGGATATTGGCACTATTATATAGTCTAATATAACAAATACAACTCTATATGCCACTCCCTAGTATAAGAACACCAGGGTCCTTGACACTGCAATGAATGAAAAAGAGCCTTCAAAGGAAAACTTCATGTACCAATTAAAATATTTTTCCCTAATGGGGCAGCATGGAAATGGCCCACAAAGGTCTAAAATTCAGGAAGATTCATTTTCAACACTTTAGAGAGTTTCAAGCTGGGGAAAGCTGAATTACAGATCTGATTAATGTATCACACAGCACATAGATGATGTCTACATCAATTCAGGCATCTCTGTGGCATAGTTTGATTAACACTCTATATTCAAGTACTCTGTGAATACCAAAAGTTAAAGCTTTGTGACAAGCTTCACCAAATTTTAGCTGAACTATTTTGAGAATTCCAATTTTAATTAGTATATGAATAAATATCATAAAAGGTGTATTTCTTACCCCTACTCTTTAACCCTATAATATAACAGCACTGTACTTTTTTTAATCTGATGGAAATTCATTGACTCATTATTTTTTACATTTGACCAAAAATAATGGTCATATGTAAGAAATAATCTATTCTGAAAGATTATTCTCAAATAATCTATTCTGAAAGACACTAAGCTACCCAAAAATGTTGGGTGAAGAACAAGTACACGGTAGGAAAAAAGACCCCAAAACTATATATTATTCACTATTCTGAAATCTTATTTGAAGAGGAGATAATTTAAACAACTATCATGATACATTGTGATCAAGTTAGATTACACATGGATCTTTGATTTTTTTGATAATTTCCTTGAAGAAACATTTGGAATATATAAAATGGTATATTTGGGTGGGGTAGTTCTAATCACTTTTTTTAATGAAAAGTTCTTTTTAAAAGAATTTATGCAGAAATGTGTTGTTTGGAGGTAAATTCTTTTTTCCTTTTAAACAAAGAACTGAAATTCTCATTCATTCTTGAAAGCAATGCACATAGTCTGTATGCGAATAGTGCTTTGTATTTTCCAAAGGCTGCTGGAGAATGGGCAAATATTTACAACATGGAAGAAGAGAACAAAGAAGCCTGTCTCTACTCCTGTGCAGTAATTCTTCTGAAATCTCACCTACAGTAGAAATAATCTAATGATACAGCACATAGTAGATGTGCTTTATGCTGGGATCCTGGATTACTCTAAAACTCCAGGCATTATATTCAAACCTCTTAGTGTCTGCCTATAAGCACTTTCTGGCAGGACCTATTCTACAAACCTGTGTTAATACTGGCTTTCCCTTTCAACAAATGTTCATCTCTTGGCTAGACGTGTTTTTTGCTAATTAGATCACAACAGTGCTGGTGGCTCCGAGTTCAGTTCTCATTTCTTTCTTCCTCACACCAGGCATGTAACCATTCCAAGTGCTGGTGGGGAAAAAATGAAGGGAAGAGACAGGTAGAGTTTTCAGATCAACGTCGCAAGCATTTTGTATCTACAGAGATGGTTTTCCCCAGCTTGGCAAAGTTGTGTTTACACACTTCTTTCTACTCAAGAAAGGTGGCCAAAAATGCCAGATTTTAATAACAAAAAGATAGAGAAGTCCATTGCAATTATAGGCTCCCAATAAACTGTCATTTCTGATTTCCTTCAGTGAAATTATTCAATTATACATATAAACCAAACTGCTTGGCTTGCAAAGAGGGTACGAGGTGTTTCTCATTTATGATTGCCGACAATTAAAATGACATTTAAAGTTGAATCACAGATCATAGTAGCCATGTGGTGGGTCAGTGTCAGAGCTTGGAACTCACCCATTGTTAGGATGGCTAGATACTTTTTTCAGACGTAGTTGTGGAAGGAATCAAAATGGTGAGGTATATTACGCCAAAGTTGGAAGGAACAAAGAATGGTTTGAAAGAATATGAAATATAGTATAATCAAAATGTTGGGCAACGCTGGCCCAGGCCAGGTGCATTCTTAGATGGAAGACCATCTGGGAATCTCATGTAGGCAGCTTGATTATTTAACAAATTATTAAATAAGTTAATCAATATGTTGTTGAAAGTATCATGCTGGCTCTTTTATTATGATATTATGTATCAGTTGGAATACTCTTTTTTTTTTTTTTTTGCTTTTTTGCCTTGACTGAAACTATCATATTTTATTTGTTTGTTTGTTTGTTTAACTTAATTTATTTGTTATCAGTTATCAAATTTGTATGGCTGCCCATATCATAAAAAAGTAAGTCTGAATGATGTATAGAATTTAATTTTAAAAAAAACAAGAACAACAAAACATTCATTATTAAACACTAAAAGCACAAGAACAAGAGTGGATCATGTTAGATCTGGTAACAGAACCATTACAAGATGAATGAATGATTTAATTTAATTTATATAATTATATAAAGATCTCTCCAGTCCCTTGAGATCCCCAGACCTGATGACATAGACATAAGGTGGATACCGTAGCAGAGAAGGGCCCCCTCCTGGGCCCTTCTACTGTAGTTCCACAGCATGCGCTCTACATTTTTTTTACAAGATGTAAACACAAAGATACCCATGATAGATTCTGGCTTTCAAAGAGGGCCCAGAGGGCCCATATAACTGTAACTTTGCGTATGCCTTTGACACATTCATTAAGACCAGTTGCATGTATTTGTATAAACCAAAGAGTGTGTAACCCCCCCTCCCCCGGCAGGAAGAGAGAGTTAGTATTTCCTGACATTAATATTACTTTCCTGTTCAAAATCATTCCCTTATGGAACTCAGTTGTACATTGCTCTATCTCATAAATGTGGTATAGCTGGGGTACCCCAAAATGTGACCTTCATTATTTTCTCATACTCAGGAATGAAGTCAAGCTTAAGATATCTAATTGGATAAATAAAGCCCAAAAATCAACCTATGGACTATTTGATAAGCAAGGCAGAATCCCTTGAGACATGATTCTGGTGGGCTCATATTTGTTTCCCACGGTCATAAATTCATGCTTTCTATGAAATGGACTGTTGAAAACTCTGCTAGAGGAGCCTTGTGGTCTTTTAATCCCCTCTGGGCCTCTTGTGTGGTTTTTCCAAAAGAGGGAGCAACCTAAATTATAATTACTGCTGTCTGTTCACCTTTGAGAATCTAGCCACATTCAAAGCAAAGGGGGGGGAACCCATTGTTTATCACCTCTTCCCTCCACCCAACGTGTCTGGATGGTCTATAAAAGCTAACACAAACAAGTTTCTTGTGGCAAAAAAAAACCCCTCCAAAACAAAACACAATCAGCTTCTGAAAAAGATATTGCTCTGATTTTAACATGTTTGGTTAAGTATCTGTGAAAAGTAATTACATATTAAAGCAAGGACACAAATGATTAAATTTTGACCTTGCCATGTAAATTATCTCACATTTTATCTTGACAGTTCTTCTATCTATAACTTGGTCACATTTCAGAAAGCCTAACGTCCTTTTAGTGGTAAGAAACAGGTGCACAGATCCCCTCTGGGAGTGGACGAGATCTAAAACCTCTTTGTCATCTTATCCACTTCCCTCCCCATCCCACTTCAAATGTGGTATGTGTGCGTCAAGATATAAATAATACAACTTGTCTTTCTGTCTGAAAAAAAAAAAAGATGAATTCATCTAAAATCTTCCTCCCCCCTCACTTTGTCAAGCATGGAGCTTGTTTGAAGTGCACTCTGAAGGCCATGGTGAAAGTCTTGACCATAAATCATAGCCAACAAATCATTCCAGATTTTGCATTATATACTGTCTGTCTTTGATAGATAAAATTTGTCAAGAAGTATATGCATATATATTTTGTGAGCATATATGTGCTTTAAGGGGAAAATGTGTGTAGATTTCAATACGACAAAATTTGGGAGGGGGATATAATTGCAGGATTGCTATTCATGGAACAGTTAACTTATATGCATTTCACCTTTGGTCTTTTATAGAGCTCTATTGACCCTTGCATTAATATATGAAAATAAGAAACAAGTGTAGATAAATGTATAAGCAGATAAAAACTTCTACTGAGTTTCTTTAAAAAAACATTTAAAAAAAACCCACATTCAAATCTGTGGAGAAAAATAACCTATACTTATCTAATTACAAACAAATGAAAATCACTTTGCAAATTTGATGCCAATTATTAACTTGTTGGCTTTGAAATTACCACTAAAAACAATTCTACTGTTCTTAAAGTACTCCTGTAAACATTGCAAACAATCTTCAAGGCCTGCTTTAAATCTCCTTACTTTCTCATCGATGGTATGAGACAATGCACAGGGCCTTTCTCAGTGGCACTAAAACTCAGATTTCCAAGACAGAGATCAGTCCTGACCTCTGGAATTAGCATTGCTTATACTGGCTTAAGACAGAATATACAATATACAGTATGAAATTAATCAGTTCAGATCAAGCTTTAAGTGAGACATAATGGCCAGACAATAACCTTGCATGGATAGCACATATACTGAAAAATAGGCCCCAAAATGTTTAGTAATATGTAATAATTTAACTGAGGCAAATAACAGTAATTCTTCAGAAGACTTGTCAGTGTCTTTTAGGCACAAATATTGAAAGCCACTGATATGTTTCATCTTAAGACTTTCACAAATGCTAAATTTATTGGAGATTTTGGGTGCAGAAAGACAGAAAGTTAAAGCATATTAGAGATGTATTAAATTCAATAGTACTATATAGATCAAGGTGTAAAATTTGATTTCATTGAGGGCCGTATCAGCGTTGTGTTTGACCTTGGTGGGGAGGGTGTGTGTGTGGCCAGAGTGGGCATAGCCAGCTGAACATCAGTCATGTTGGGAGTACCTGTGGTGGCCCAAGAACTCTGCCAGTGAAAATGGGCTCCCGCACTCCATTTTGGCTGCAACGGTTTCCTGCAACCCTTTGCCAGTGAAAACATAGCTTGGAGAGCGACAAGATTTTCAGAAAGAAAAGTTTTTTTTTAAATTAGACAAAGAAGCCTTGGCAATCCAATAAGACCAATCATTCTCATTCATGGCCTGGACAATGCTCCATATGTGAAGATGCAAAAGTGAGAAGTCCATCATCATGGCTGTCTACAATCCTGATCAGGAGCCATTTTCTTCTGCTGCTGCTCTTCTATGAGTCATGGTGATGTAGTGGTTAGAATGCAGTACTGCAAGCTAATTCTGCTGGCTGCTATTGAGCAGTTCAATTCTTATCAGCTCAAGGTTGACTCGGCCTTCTATCCTTCCGAGGTGGGTAAAATGAGGACCCAGATTATATGGGGTAATATGCTGACTCTGTAAACTGCTTAGAGAGAGCTGTAAAGCATTGTGAAGTGGCATATAAATCTAAGTGCTATTGCTATTAAGACATACTGCAGCCTTTTTTCCCACCCTGTCCTACCAGTGAGGACCAAATGATGTGGTAACGATGATTGGAACTTGTTTTCACATTTGGGTGTTAGAGGAGAACTCTTCAGTTTCAGTGAGAGGTTATTTCTTTTGTTGAGATCATTTGCACAGGGTTTTTTCTCCCCATTTTTTCCTTTAAAAAAAAAGGCTTAAGTAAAAGATCCTGGGTGCTTCAGACAAAGGTCCTAGAAAATAAAGCTCACAATGAAGAAACCTGAAAAAGCCCATCTGTCATATACAGATGTCACATATTGTCCTGAAATGGTTTTCAGGGCGTACCTCTTTCCTTGAACTGGAGAGAGACACTCTGTAATTGAGAACAGATGGGAAAAGAGAAGAAAACATATCCAAATCCTGTTATATACTTTTATTTGGGGGCTGGGTGGGTGTCATTATTTTAGTGTTTGTAATGTGTTATTTTATACCCCTGTTTCTAGGCATTCTGCATTATCCTGCAGCAACAAACAGCTTTGTTTGAGGAATGGCATAGCAAGGCATTAACACTGAGTTGACCAAATAAAACACTATTTCAATACAAATGAGATCAAAGTAATCTAGTCATTCATTTTGCACACACTGATCTAACTGTAAAATAAAAAAAAAATATTGCTGCTTATTCAGGTGAGGAAGTTTAAAAAACAGAGATGGGTCATGGGTAGCTTGTCCCTCCTCAATGGACTTTTGTCCTTATTGTGCAAAACCACCAAAACCACCCAACAACTGAGCAGAGCCGTGTGACAGAAATTTCATAACACCTGGGTTTAGGTTTCTTCGTCTCCCCCCTCCACACACACCACACAAAATTCTGCACAAGTGCTCAATTGGCTTCCGGTCTTGGCTCAGTCACACAGGAATCGTTCTGATTAACTCTGAGGCAAAGAAGAAATGCATACCACAATGAAGATGAGCCTATGCATATATGCACATTCACACACTTGCCTTTCCCCCCCATTCTCCCCATTGGGACAGATATTTCTAGTCAGGAAAGAAAGAGAGAGAGAGAGAGAGATGCTAGATGGAAGAAATACTGTGCAATAGCAAGGCAAAATGTTAAAATGTGGTGTCTGTATGATATCTAACTCAGTGCAAACAGACACCTGCTTTTCAGAAAGAAGAAACATTTTACATTAAAGAATTTCCTATGTCCTGTTTTCGTTCATGTCCCTATAATAAATTCTGGAGAAAGGAGAAGGCTGCCCTCCCTCTCTCTACCCCCCCCTCTCTTTCTCTCTGTCGCTCTCTCTCTCTCTGTGTCTCTGTGTATCTGTGTCTCTCTGTATGTCTGTGTGAATACATTTTAACTAGAATCTGTGTTCCTGAGTTATTGTTTGCCTCTTCCCAGTCTCTTCTCTGCAAAAATAACCTCTGAATTTGCAAGAAAACCTCTAGACTTTTGGCTTGAAGGCCTGCCTCCTATTTACATGCAACAGACATAAAAAGTGGCTTGGATTTGGTCATAGATGCACAGTTCCTATCGTGACTCTTTTGACCTCCATGAACATCCCTGCTACCAATTTTCAACTTATGAAGAACACAGCCTACTGTATAATTCTCTCCTTAGATACAACTTTAAAAAGCATTATTGGGTATATCTATAGAATTAATTAAAGACCCATACTGATGTTTCCACTATAACACCATTGGGCCTCATATTCTCATTGATATCCCCCTAGTAAATGCTAATCAGGAGCATACATGAAATAAGGAAATACTCAGTTTTTTCTCTTAGTGCCAAAGGAAAATACTATTTCAAGATTAGTCCAGAAATTCTAATTTTCAACTGCCAGAAACAGAGTCAGAAAAAGGTAGGGCATCATGGACCCTGATCTGAATGTACTGTTTATAGGTGGCAAAGATTTATACTTGCAGATTTTAAAAAGCATTGCTTTATAATCAGGACTAACCTCACAATGCCCTCCATATGGCTCACAGCAGGATACAGAATCCAATATAGAGATGGAGGCTTTGCGTGTTGTTTTTAAAAATGGATGGAAGAATTTTCTTTCTGAGAAAGTTGAGAAGTATTTTATTCATAATATTGAATGTTCTTTTTTCCCCTACACAGGAAATCATATGCATATGTGGTTGCTAACATGACACACATGCAAAATATGCAGTGTTGTGCTCACATGAAATCAATGCATATGTACATTTGATAACATATGCTGTCATATCACTCCTTTGAATCCCTCTGCTAAGACCTAAATTAAAACATACTCTCAATAGACATTATTCACCTTTCTCAAAAATAAGTATATTGGCATGAAACTTTATTTCTTTTTTCCCATCCAGATGGATTCCACCATATTAGCAATGATGTAGATATGCAGCCATCATCAGCTCTGTGGTCACATGAGTGCATGGCAACTGGCCTACATTTATGGCCATTGGTCACATCCCATAGTCACATGACTACAATTCATTATTTTTTTTCCAGAAACAAACATTTACTTCTGCATTCTGGAAAAAAAGTCCCACTGGTACACAGAGCTTGCTTAATGACCATGGTATTCACTTAAGGACCATGACTTCATTAAGTGACTGTGGTATATGCTTAATAACCACCACAAAAAAGGTTGTAAAATTGGCACTGTCACATAGCGATCCACTTAATTCTCAGTTTGACTTATGACTGGGGTTCCAGGCTCAATTATAATATTGAGTCGAGGACTATCTGTAGATAGATGCAGATATGCAGACACAGAGATACAGGTAAGACAAACTCCATTGAGATAAGAAGAACATACTGTTATGCAAATTAGAGAGATGGGGAAAGTTTGACAAATCAAACTGGAATCTTACAGGCTTAGTTTTAATTTTTTTAAAAAATAAGAGTTTGTGATTGTATGCCATTCATTAAAATGGTTAAGTATAATCCTGAGACATGGTCCAGAGTATGTGATTAACCATTGCAACAAACATTTATGGTCAAGCTGTGTTACTTTTAAAAAAATTACTTGGGTTGCAACTTGTTCAATTTGTATTTGTTTAATATTGGAATATGATTTCTTAGTGTTATTAAAAAAAATCTAGAGACAACTGAATTACACAATGCAGAGTTAAATGCCTTTTCAAGATTTGCTGTTTAGATGGACTTGCATTTGTGTTGATTTTGAAAAAAAGATAAAGGAGATGAACTTCAGTTCCCTTCATTCCTGTTCAATTTAATCAATGGTGAGGGATAATGGAAATTGTAGCCCTTAACAGAGGCCATTCATTCTTCTATCCCAATTTTAAAGAAATGTATATTTTGAGCAGAAACAGGATCAGAATGTATAAGTTTGATGACTAAGGTTTGCTATAATAATAAATTACACATGGCAATACTCCTCCTGTTCAGTAATACAGTTTAAAATATGGGCATTTCTGATACTTGTCATGTTCTTTCCTCATCACAACGATCATTGAGCTTTTACCTTCTCACTATCACACACAGCAGAAGTCTCTTTTCTAACTGTCCTTGTTGATTTATTGGACAATAACATGTTATCCACTGTCTTCCAAAACAGAATAATTTGCTGCTATGTATTTATAAAATGGAAAGTAGGGAAAACCCAAGTGTGGAAAATGTTATTTAACACAACGTAACTTGCAGAGAATTTTTCCAATTATCTGTGACCAATCAGAAAGTAAGGATGTGTTTCTTTGCTCCAGAATAAGGTAAACATAAACACGTATGTTATTTGCACTAATACTTTCCCCCCTTAAAAACAGCTTTGGTATTTCCATAACCTTTTTTATTTGGCAAATGTGAACTTATCCAGTGTCCATTTCTCTCTACCACTAGATTAAGATTATTGAAAACAGCCTTTCTGTTAGGGTTACTAAACCAAGCAAGCTGCTTTTTCTCTTATGGAATATAAGAATATATATTTATGTATCAAAGATAAAACTTTGAACATTTTTGAGTTTCCTTTCCAACTTAGAAGGAGATATTCCATACATAGATGAATCTAGATAATACTGTGACCCAATGGGTCATCTATTGAGAGAAAAGTAGCTAGACCATTTACTTTATCATTGGTGACAAAGTTGGAAAGGACCTTGGAAATCTTCTAATTCAATCCAGCAGGTGACCCTATACAATTTAGATAAATGATTGTTCAGTCTAATTTGAAAGCCTCCAGTGATAGAGCAACCACAGCTTCTGAAGGTAGTTGTTCCATTGGCTGAGTGCTCTCACTGTTAGGAAATTTCTCCTTAGCACTAGATTGCTTCTCTCCTTGGTTAGTTTCCAACCATTGTTTCTTGTCTTGCCTTTTAGTGCTTTGGAAAATAGTTTGACCCCCTCATCTTTATAGGAACCCCTCAAATATTGGAACAATGCTATCAGGTCAATATACAGTATAGTTGTGATACTATATTCATAAGAAGACACAGCTGATGTACTGATGTTTCAAACCGGGTGAAATTCAAAATGTGTAGCACTGCATTGCTTATTATCATGTAATTCTTCTAACTTCCCCCAATTCGAGAGATCTCTGGACAGCATACAGCATCAAATAAAAAGAAGCATAACATAATAAACAGCTAAATCGGAACCATCAAAAATTAAAAAATAACCATAGAAAGCAAAGGTAAGATCCTAAAACAAATCCAACATTGTCAGCCACAATTAATCAGATGGAATAGAAAGCATGTTGAAACCAAACCATTTTAACTGTTTATGACACTGTGGCAAAATGAGGGATTGGACATATATCATACTGTATTTACAGAATATTCTATAAGGTGGGTGTTGTTAAGAAGAAGGCTGCCATCTCGCCATGCGAGAACTTCACAAGAAGAGGCAATTTTTGGTACACGTTTTGTTTTTGATAACCATATCAAACGTGACCATAAGGACAAATTTGATTTCTGCAAGATATTATGTTTCCTTTGAGCTACTTGCACAATGATTTTGCCACTGATAGTAACCTATAGGCACCATCTATTAATTATTCTTTTATCAGTACACTTTATTTGCCAGTTACATTGTGTCCTCCCCATACAATATTCATGTTAAAACACTGTTGGTTAATACTCGTATGATAGCTGTATCATTCATCAAGGACTAAGAACAGCTGTTTCCATGTCCTCTAGTAAGACAATAAAGACCTATCTCAACACAGGATAATAAATTCAGGTCTGAGAGATCAAGACTCAGATGTAGTGATCCTGATTACTTTTAATGTTTTTACTCAACTGTATTTCTAATTTGATTTTTAGGTAATTTTTATTATCAGATGCCTTTAGCTGCATGTTGTAGTGGAAAGATACTGTATGAGGTATAAAATGATTGATTACATTAACTGGTGAAGAAGCAGCACACTGTCAGTTTATCTGCATGTATTTGTATTCATGTGCTGGTGAACTGATGTCAAAATGTGGCTGATGTACCAACCCTGAAATCTGATTGGTGGAGATCTAGAAGAAAGGTTTGGATCAGACTAGAATTATTATCCTTATATATTTAAAACAAACTGATGCTCCCCAAATCTACAAAATAAGATCAAATTTAAAACATACACACACACATTCTCCTTTGCAAATGGAGCTTACAAATGAGGCTCTATGCTCAGATAGACAATGTCATAATTTAGGTTATGCTCGTAGAGAAGGTGACTATTTTAAATGCTGATACAGTTTAGAATTGAGATATTTTATTTTTGCTTTAGCTAGCAGCACTAACTTCTATTATCAAAGGATAATCTCACCACAAAGCATTTTGCTAAGTTTGCAAGTAGTAGCCACACTGTACCTCTCTTACAAACAGGCAGAAATTTGTCATATTTCAACTCAAACAGGAAATGGCTTGTTGCTGCCCTGGCATGGGATGTTTCTCTTATCATTCTGATCAACGACATGACTTGAAACAAATACAGGAAGAGATGCACTGTGTCAGCTACACAGCAAATCATCAAAGTGAGATGAATTAGTTAAAAACAACATAATATAATAAACCCACTTTCTTTCTCCACCTTCCCACCTTTAAATTTAATATAAAAACAAACAAAAGCTGCCCCTTTTAACACACTACTTTTTGAGGTATGTCATTCATAATTATGTAGGAGAATAAATTAAAGTGCAAATCTAAGTCTTTATATGAGCAATAAACGAACAGGAAACATGAATGGAAGTCACAGAATATATTGTTATCAAAGAGATACCTAAGTGCATTTATTGATATAGTTTTGGTCAAAATCTACTCACATTTCCGAATTTAAAATAGATTCATATGGTTAGCTCATTTAAAAAAAATCTTTATATCTTAAAAAGATGGACAACTTACGGAAGCCCAAGTCTATCTTTGGTATTTTGAGGATCTCAGAGAGATAGGTATGCACAAAATATGAACAGTTAAGGATAGAAATGGGTGAGCGGGAGAGGAAATGATGACATGTGTTGTTTTTAACTTTACCAGTGTTAGACTTGATTTAAGTGAAATAAAATGCTTTCAAAGCATTAAACTTTTAAAAAGCTATCTAGAAAACTTCAGTGGCAATTGACTCAGAGGATTCAGGGCTTCATAAGATTACTGAAAAAGCCACCTTTTTGTATTGTGTCAAAATGTCCCTGTAATTAATGGCCATTTTCCATGACATTTTCCATATTTCTCATTATCTAATCCTTTGAACTGGAGTGAGGCATTCAGAGCAAGACTTCTGTTACTTAATTAAGATTCCATTCCATACATTTTCTCACCAGAGTTGACTCTATTTAGTTTCAGAGACCAGCCAAGGTCAGCTAGACACTAACAACACAATATTAGTTACAATATTAGTTAATACAAATATTAGTTTGCTTATATCAGAGCTCAGAGGGTTACTCACGATACTTCCTCCTATAACTTAATCTGCAGAACAATTTGATAAAACAGATTGAGTGGAAAAATAGTGGATGGACCTGGATCTTTCTATCCTAATGCAACAACTTAAACTATTATGTCACACTGGTTCATAGAAAACTGTTCTGTGATACATTTGTGAGCATTCAAACCACATTCACAGTGGTTAAGAATCTGGTTTACATGTGTAAAGTTTCTGATTCACCTCCAAGCATCTGCAGCTATAGGACCTAATATAATAAGGATAAGAAAGACATGCACAAGTCAAAAGATATAATACGTGGCCCAATGGACAAATACCACAGATAGTGATAATTTCATATTTTATGTAGCATTTTTAGAACTGCAGATACTAATCCAGGAATTAACACTGAATCAAAGGTCCCCACGCACTTTTAAAATGCCCTATATAAGTTTCTTTCTCATGTATTTCCAACATTACAAAACCTTTCTTTCCAAATTTCACTTTCTTTAGAATATTTTATAAGGATTGCAAAGTGCTTTGATTCTAAAAGTTTTGACAGTCAAAGAACAACAAAGGATTGCCCCCTCCACCCTCTTGTAAATATGAACCTGTCCCCAATAGCTGTGTTGGAGAGTAAAGAGATAGCATTACAGCCCTCTAAAAATGAGGGAGTGGAGAAGTGAATAGGACAGTTATACAATTAGAAGACCTCATCAGGCTGAAAATATGGAACTGGTAGAAAAGGGAGACTGGTAATTTGAGATTCCAGTATTACATCTGCTCATACCAGAAGGATAAAAAGAAAAAAGTAGGGATTATGTGAACTAAAAGGCCAAGCAAAGGTTCATCTTACTTGCATTAAAACATCTGTGATTCAAAAAGCAATTTTATAGTGTACTGGATAGCAATTACTATAAATTTCTACATTTGTTTCTTTCTCTATTTTGTATTATTAAACACACACACACTCGACTTTATGTTAAACAGCTTAAGAGGGCAAAAGAACAATACTGTCTACATTTCCATTACATTATATTTCCCAAATACGGTCACATCTAAAATAAGAAAGAACAAAAAAGAATAAGGCACACATGCTAATAATTTTAGACAAATGTTAATATTTTGCTCTTTGCTTGAAAAGGTCAAGAATTAACTAATTTGCAAGAAATATGCACATGGTAAAAAAAATCTATGATTAAGAAAATTCTTGCTAAAATGGAAAAAATAAAATAAAAGCAATCTAACTTTCAACTTGCCTAAAAAGTCTGAAAATACATGAAGATTTAATGAAAAGAGATTTGGTGTGATGTTGATAGGTTGTAGTGAACAGACCATCTCTCCTATCCTATACAACACTTTTCTTGAAGAACATGATGTTGATGCAGTGTATGGATAAAGACACAAGGAGGAAAAACTGATGTGGGGTGCTCATATTGCTTCTGTTGACAATTCCTTAAACAAGGTCTCTCTTTTTCTCAGCAGAAAAACAATTACTAACAACCCACCTTTCATTGAGGAGCTGTATAGTGCACAAGTCAAAAAGAGGGCTATGAAAATATTTACAGACCACTCACATCTTGGACATAAATTGTTTCAACTCCTACCCTCAAAATGACACTATAGAGCACTGCACACCAGAACAACTAGACATAAGAACATTTTTTTTCCCCGAATGCCATCATTCTGCTAAACAAGCAATTCCCTCAACATTGTCATTTATTAAATCTGTATTACTATTATTATTCTCATCGTTCCTGTCACCTACCTCCTCTCACTTATGGTTACAACTTTGTTGCTTATATCCTTACAATTTATATTGTTTAATCAAATCAAATTTTATTCATCACATGCACAGTCATACATGGTAGAAAATGCAGTGAAATGTGTATGCAACCGCTCATGACCATGGGTAGTAGGGCAAGAGAATAGTATAGACAGGGAGGGAAAATAAATTAGGGAATGATTGAGAGAGGTAGATTATGGGAATACTTTTTAGTCCTGGGTTGTTATGGTTTGGTTTAGGGTCCGTATTGCCTGTGGGAAGTAGCTTCTCCTTAGTCTCTGTGTTGGCTTTCAGGCAGCAGAGGCGCTTTCCCGACCACATCATGGCCAGCTCTCCAAGGTTCCCAATCTCATCTAGATAGGCCATCTCACTGTTGTCAGAGATCAAGCCTACCATAATGGTGTCATCAGCAAATTTGATGATGGTGGTGGAGTCTGTAGTGGCCATGTAGTTGTACATGTATAGGGAGTATAGCAGGGGGCTCAGAACACAGTTCTGGGGGGGCTCTGTTGTTGAGGGTGAGTGAGGTTGAGACATGCCCACCAATCCTTATGATCTGTGGTCTGCCAGCTAGAAAGTTGGAGATCCACTGACATAGGGATGGGCTGAGGCCCAGGTGTTTCAGCTTGCCGGTCAATGTGGAGGGGATTATGGTGTTGAATGCTGAACTGTAGTCCACAAAGAGCATTTTGATGTACTTTCCTTTTCCAGTGTCCAGATGAGTGAGTGAGGTGTGGAGGAGGTGGAAGATGGTGTCATCGGTTGAGCAATTATGATTATAGGTGAACTGTAGGGTGTCCAGTGTGTCTGATAGTGAGGAAGTGATGAGATCTCTAAGTAGTCACTCGAAGCATTTCATTATTATAGAGGTTAGGGTGACAAGGCAATAGTCATTGAGGGTAGTAGGATGTGGTTTCTTGGGAACAATGGTGGACTGTTTAAAGCACATGGGGATTGTTGATTGGAGTAGGGAGAGATTGAATATCTCTGTGAATACCGGTGCTAGTTGGTCTGTGCAGGATTTGAGGATGCGGCCTGGGATACCGTCTGGATGTGCTGCTTTCCTGGTGTTCACTCTTCTGAAGGCTCTCCTCACTTCATGCTCAGAGATAGTGGATGTGATTCTGGTGGTGGCATCCTCTTCTTGTCTGCAGGCCTTGGCGTTGCTAGCGTTGGCATTGCTAGCACCGTTGGCTCCATTTACTGTGGTCTCGAAGTTTACTGTTTCCTAATATGATTTGCTTATTTGTACCCTATGACTATCATTAAGTATTGTATCTTATGTTTCTTGATGAATGTACCTTTTCTTTTTATGTGCACTGAGACCATATGCACCAAAGACAAATTCCTTGTGTGCCTAATCACACTTGGCCAATAAAGGATTCTGTTCTGTTCTGTTCTGTTCTGTTCTGTTCTGTTCTGTTCTGTTCTGTTCTGGTCTCACATAACAGGCAGTCCCTTAGTTTATGACTAGGCTCCCCTTCCTAATTTGTAGCTCTACCCTCTTTTGTTTCAGAGAACTATGTATGCATGTAGCTACATCAAATGTGGTTATCTAATCATGAGTAGAGGTAAATGCTCATATAAGCAAGTGTCAGGACAGAAATGGTGACTAAAGCTTTCTGACTGCTTGCAGGCTCCAAGCTCTATTTGTATCCAGAGAATCCCCTAAGACTGTGTTATCAGGATTCAAAAGAAAAATGCAAAAAAAAACCCAATTATTCACTTTCCATCTATGTTTGGCAAAAAATAAAAGTAAATAGGTGTTTTAAGATATGGACTTCATGGGGGAGAAAGAGCCTTCAAAGCAAGGAGAAAACACTCACTAGCACCTAAGACAGGAGTGTAAATCCTGTGCCATCATGGCGTCATTACATGATGTATCAGGACTTTTTACCCCTTCGTAAAACCAGGCGGAGCCGGGGCCAGGGCCAGGGCCAGCACATGATGTATCTGGCCCATGGGCCACAAGTTTGACAGCCCTGACCTAGGATGTCATTAAGGATTATTTTCCTGATCCTTTTGTCCTGGCTGTAGAAGTAGTATGTCCTGGCTGCAGAAATGTTGCCCTCTCAGGTTTGCTTTTAAGAGGTATCTTTTATTTATCATCACAGCTGAATACATTCTAAAACTGCTGGCCTGCATTTGTCTCTAGTTGCTAAACCACATGTTTCTAATGAAAGTTAGTTCCCCCAAGGTTGTGTTACCCAATTCCTGATATGCACATGCTTTTATTTTTATAATAACCATGTCTGAGTAGTATGTAAGCCAATACCTAGGTAGCTTGGTTTTGAATCTGAAGCACATTTGAATCTGATCCTAAGTTCACTACTCCATGCTTTGCACTGAACCACTTCCAATTATGTCTTACAATCTAGGATAGTGGTAACGAACCTTTTACATCACTGTGTGCCTGCTTTTGTGCCAGAAGGGCATGCAAAACCATCCCACAAAACATGCGCAGCCCCGCTAACTCCTTATCCCATTCTTGCACACTGATGCACGCAAACCAGCTGGCTCCTCATTCCATTCTTGTGCACCGTTATGTGCCGGCCAGCTGGCTTTCAGCGTGTGGGAGCACCAAAACCTGGAAGCGAAGCACCCCAGCATGCAGGCATGCTCCGAGAGCTGGGTGTCCTGGCTTCTGGTTCCTGGCACACATGCATGCACAATGAGCAGCTGGCCAGCATGCATGCACACACTGGAAATCAGAAGTTCAGCTCTTGGAGCATCAGTGGGGCTGCTCTTGGCTCGAAGGATGGTTTGGCATGCCGTTTCCAGCACGCGTTCCATACGTTTGCCACTACAGATCTAGGATATGGAAAGATAATATAAGAAGTACAAGAAAAGAAAGCTTTCCATCCTTTCCACCAACTCTCTACCAACATCTATGTAAAGCATCTGCTTTAAGGAAATAAAATGGAGAAATGTTTTTTGTTGTTTGGACTATCTGAATGCAATTTTCCTCTTCATCAGCTGCCTTCCAATTCAGGAAGAGGTTCAGGAGGAGCCTTGGAGCCTCTGGCTTAAGGAGCCAGTTACAATGAATGGAATACTCTTTCCATCAACTTCCTAAGGGAAAATTACATTAAGACCCAGGAGCATTTGCATTAATGGCAATATAGTTTTTGTGGCAGTATCCCTCCATTCAAGATAATTCACTCTTTCTCTTTCAATGCATTATTGCATGCAAAAATAATTTGCTGTTTCAGGCAACTTCTATACTTTTTCACTCCACATTTTCTTGCAAAACAGATTGAAGAAAGGTAGTGATTTGTTTCATTTCTGCAGACTTAAACATTTGACAACATGCAAGCGACAAAGGGAAGGCACAAAATATCATTTAGCCAGAGTCCCATCCAAGCAACTGGCAATCCTGATGTAACAAAGTCCCCAACAACTCTCCAAGCAGAACAGAAACAAAACACAAGTTGCTAGTGACCCTCTCCATCCTTATTTTCAGTATATGTTATTGTATATATTTTTTTCTTGAGTTGCAAAAAATCTCCAAAATCTGAATGTTTGGTATTGGTGGAAGTTCCACTTCCAAAAGTGCTATTCATCCTGTATTTAAAGGCCTTATAGAAGTTATGGCAATGAAATGATAGCATGTTGACATTTTTGCATTTAGACATTTTTCCCTGTAGACGTAAACAAGCCTGAATGTCACAAGAATAACTGGGGTGTGAGACAGGAGGTGGGGAAATGACACATTTTTTGTATTGGAAAATAAGCCAGCTAAAAATGCAACATCCTAAAATTGGCAAGGAGAGGGTCAGGCACCAGAAGCCAAGGACTCTGTGGGAAGGGGGGGGAGAGTAGCAGTTGCTGTGAGTGTGGGATAGAGTCAAGTTGAGCAAAGAGTTGTCACTAAGAGAAAATACCTTGTGTACAACTGGGGGGGGGAGTTTTGCTCTGGTTTCAAATAAACTGGCCCAGAAATGTGTTGATTCATTTCCCAAACCAGAGAAGGAATGAATTAAGGGATCAGAGTCTACCAAAGATGCTTCTAAGGAGCTGCAAAGCCCTTGTACTGTATAGAGGTGCTGCCATTATGGCCACCTTCCCCAAACTGATGCCTTCTAGTAGTGTTGAACCTTCACTCCCATATGGGTCTAGAACAACTGACTCACTGTGGCCAGCTCAAAGCAGGACAATTTGTCATGGAACAACTTCACTGAGCCTTGCCTTGCTTTAGGCTTGAACTTTCTCAAGTTAGAAGTCCCTGAGGTTGCATGGAGTCCCAGTGGTCCAGCAGCCAAGGCATGTGCTCCATTGGCCAAGTCATAGAGCAAGTGCAGCATGACTGGATAGCCTCTATGCAGATTCAGGCCACAATTCTCCCACAGGGAGTTGCCCCACAGTGAGTTGGGCATGGCAAGTTAACTACAAAAAGTTGTCCCGTTCCATCCCATAATTCCTACATGGCATATCCAACACCCAGCATTTCTCACAGTAAAAACTGAACAATCTAGAGGTTATGAATAACTATTCTAAATCAAACAGTTTTTAAAATTTATTTAGTAGCTGATATAGCCTCCTTTTTTTATTTTCGAAACAAATTTAGAGTTACTATTGTGTCTTTGAAGCCTAGGATTTTGTGAGATTTTGTTTTAGGTTTTTATTTTCCCATGTAAGTTTTCCCATGCAACGTTTCGGCGAGGTCTCACTCACCATCCTCAGGCTGGTGCCTTCTGCTTTGTGTCAGTGCGAGCAGTGTGTGACTGGAGTGGCTGTCTCTCCATAAATACTGGTGGGGGGGCCTGGTGTGCTGGGCTGGTTGGCTGCGCTGCTGCCTCTTGATTGGTTGATGGAGTTGATGTTGGTATAGTGGCTGTGTGATGGCCTTGTGAGTTTTGTTGTGGAAATCCAGGATATCTCTGCATATGTATATTAAATGCATGTTTTAGTTCAAGGACTGAATTACACTCTAATAGTTGGGAACATCCACAGATTTCCCTGCTAATGTGTTGCAAACAATTTCCAGCATGTGCAAAATATGTATCACTGTTAGTGAGGTCAATATTGTTTACAGGGTCATAAAAAGGGAGAGAATTATTTAACAATTTATCTTTAAATTATATCTATTGTTAGACAGTGATAGTTAACAAAACTTGTACTTCTGAATGGGGCTATGTCAGAAACGAGGCTAAATCCAGAATGGAATGGGGTAGTTTTGAATTGTTCCAGGAGGGAAGGTCATCTTACCTCTTTCCAATTCAAAACTTTCTATGAAGTCCATTCTCAAAAAGTTGGATAATAAAAATGGTTATTCAAAACTCCCTTTTCTTATTTGCACCCTGTCTCCAAATATTTTTGTTGGGGAGTAGTAGAAGACAAAAGAAGTTGGTATGAGGTGCATCCTCGGAGTAACCCTTTTTGTGGATTTTGTTTCATGTGTGTGAGTGAGTGAGTGTGTGTGTGTGTGAGAGAGAGAGAGATGCTGTTGCTATTATCATATTCCCTTGGCATCTGAACTCTATTTATTGAATGCCATGTATGGTAAAACATTTCTTAACTCTAATCCTAGTCCTTGTGGATGACCAACTGATTTTTGTTTTAACTAACTTTCAGTTAGTTTATTAATTTTTTTTCCATTCTTTCTTTTCCAGGATTTCCATTTTTCCTTGTTTTTTTATCATCGTAGCACATTTCAATCATTAATTTTATTGAAAGACAATGATTTTTCAGTGGTACTAGGTTAACAAAATGCTTCACTGCTTTTCTTTCCACATGGAAAAAACATGTCAAAACTGTTCCCATTGTTGATGCCCATGCCCCAAATGGAGAAAGAGGCAGAAATCTCACAAGCGAATAATGCAGGAAAAATAAATTTCCTGCTAATGTTCTCCAGGAATGAGTTTGTAATGGGAAGTAGCCTTTGAGGATTCCTGCCTTGAGCAGGGGATTGACTAGAAAATATGCAAGGTCTCTTCCCATCCTTCCCTTCCCATCTTCCCTTCCAAATAGATTCTATAATTTTGGACTGCTGAGGATAATCCAGTCTTCAAGCCTAATGCTAATTTGCTTTTACAATTATTCAGATACATACCTGTTGATTTGAAGACCTCCCCTACTTTGAAGAAAATAATATTTTTCTCTCTAACAGGTTCCTTGATACTAAACGCATTAACGATGCTGGTAGTATTTTTCCTGACCTACGGCATATAATTAAGGAAATTTTTAATTCCTCTATCTTCCTTTGTCATATAAATAACTCTGCTCTTATTAAATCCTGAGCTTTTTTTTTTCTCTGCTACAGTTAAATTTACCTGTAAAAGAAAATTCTTCAGCTTCCTCCCCAAAAAACCACCATTTCCAGACGGGAAGATTACCAAACAGATGTCTGTTTCCCCCTAGGTCCTTCCGTAACGTTCTTCATGCTAAACATATTACATCCACTTATAATGAGGTGATTCCCCAATTAATATTTGAGTTTTCAGAAAGTATCAAATTGTTTATATATCGCTAAGACTTAAACTTATTTAATTTGAAGGAAAGAGAAGAAAAGAACAAGCAACATGGATAGATGGATGGACTCAGTTAAATTGCAATACACATACATTGAAAAGCTGAAAGAGCAGGTTAGAAACAGATCACCATGGCAAAATCTTTCTATTGTGATCACTAGGAATCAAAAATAACTTGATGACACATAATTAATGCATTACACTTGTACTAGATATAATTTGTTGCTAATCAAATGAAAAGTATAGATAGGAACATCAAAGAATGAGCATTACCTACCAGGTACATTATATTGTCAATTTGCTAGTTTTTTGTTTATTGGTTTGGCTCTTAAAAAAACAGAAAAAGCAAGAAAGGCCCTCTCTTTCTTGAGTCCTTAGATACCATATTAGCTTTTCTGATTCAAAGGCCAGTGTTATATTCCATATAGAAAAAAAAATACACTGGTAACTTAATTTTTAGTAGTGATCTAGACAGCATTAATATTTATTTTATTTATGGGTTTTAAAATATTGTAAACTTACCCCGAGGCTTTGTAATAATGAGGGCTAGAAAGGTAAATGAATAAATAATAAGATACAAATTCTGATTGCTAAGAGGGATGGAAATTATTGACCAAATTTAGATTTTCTATTTTTGGGGTGATTACATCTATCCTGCTTCATGCTGTCTTCTCTTTTGTGATGAGTTTTTAGGCATTTCTCAAGACATAATAGAAAGAACTTAACAGTTTTCAGGAAGTTCACCTTCCATTTAATCATTAAATATGCATTAAAATAAAATTACAGTTGCCAAAAGTTCTGCACTGCATTCAGAGCTTGATATGGAACCGATAGTCCAACAAAGAACGTGTGAGTGAGTGAGTGAGTGAGTGAGTGAGTGAGTGAGTGAGTGAGTTAAATGTTTCTGTAGATGTTGAGCACTTGGGCTCTTTATTGTGTTTTAAAATTATACTGAGTGTTTCCTCCATATGCTTCAGTGTCTAGCTGGACAGATTTACCCAAGGAACTCTCCAACATAAAGAATTTAACAAAGAACACTTTTAAGAGCCTCAGTGGCATAGTGGTTAGAGTGCACTACTTCTGCTGACTGCTGGCTGCTTGCAATTTGGCAGTTCAAATCCCACCAGGCTCAAGGTTGACTCAGCCTTCCATCCTTCCGACGTGGGTAAAATGAGGACTCAAATTGTTGGGGGCAATATGCTGTCTCTATAAACTGCTTAGAGAAGGCTGTAAAATGGTATATAAGTCTGAGTGCTATTGCTATTAAGCTTTTAATCAACTATGTATTTCCTAATTTGGTTTTAGAAATGACAAATAGGAGTAACCTGAGGAAGAGGAGACATCTTTTCTTGTTTGTTTTATAGTTTAAATGCTGCAGTGGAACAATGTGCTGGTGAAATTTTCCCCTAAAAATTTGAATCAGGGATGTTCGCATCAGTCCTGGTTTGTACATGTGTTATGTATTTTTCTGTGCTATCCTATTCTGCAAGAAGAAATAATTAGTCCTCAATAGCTATTTTTGGTATAGAAATACATTTTTCTCTTTTTCCTAAACAATTTTAGGTAATTTTATCACTTATCTACTCCATATTCCATACAGAAGTTTTAATTTATATCAACTATTCCTAGTGTGTGTTATTTTTAATGCATTTTTCTTTTAAAATATTATATATTTTGATGCAATTTTCTCAAAATTCTACCAAGCATGGATTTTCTGTTGAAGACTGACCAGGCAGTAAATCTATGCCATGGTATAATCCACTTTTGCAAATTATACGTATGGCAGATTTGTTTTACTTCTCTTGTTTGAATTCTCGTTATATGGGCTCATGCAAACCAGCGTTAAAGGAGGTGAATCTCTTTTTTTAATTAATAATAATCTTTGAATATTTCTTTAAATTCCACAGGGTTCAGCCAGGAGTATTTTCTATCTGAAGAGGAATCAAATTGCCAATATATATGCTAGAATCACAGTTCTGAAAATTTGGTTCCCTGATCATATACTTAATTGACCCACCTACCCTTTCCAATAGGTTGAGTGCTTTAAGGTGTTATTTCTCAACCTCACCAACATTTAGGTGTGTGGACCTTAATACTGGGTAGAGAATTCTGGGACTTGTGGGATGTTTTTATCAAAACATATTTTATTCTTTATACTGTTTCCATCTTTCCTTCAAACATTAATAATGGAATGAGAATTAGGGTCTCCACTAGATAAGTGACAGTCAAGCTGAAATTAAATTTATCAAGTAAAATTAGAAAAGGGGGGGATATTTTACCAAACTTCCTCAAACTGCCAAATAAACTACCCAGACCTAATCCATATATCAAAGGATAAGGTCTGCAAACACAATAGAGTTAATTCAATTAGGTCTCCCAGTAGAACTGCACGTTCACAAGAATAAACATCATAGGTGATCTACCTACCTAAACACACACACACACACACACACCTAGTGATGGGATTCAAATAATTTAACAACCCTTTCACCCAGAGTCAGGTTGGCCATTGTGGGAGGCATGGCCCATCCCCATTCTCCAGCTCCATCACACATGCAGGATGAGCCTCCCATGATGACCAACCTGACTCTGGGTGAACCAATTGTTAAATTATCCCCTGTTATCAAAGTGGATCCTGTGCACTGCACTGCAATGGAGAAAAGGAAAATGGAGTGGCCAGCATGAGGGGGGGAAGGAGGAACAAGAGGAAATCAGCCTCCTCTTTCCCTCTCATTGGCCATTCCATTTCCCATTTCTCCATTTCAGGGCCATGCCATGGAGCTTGCCCCACCCATCACTGCCCAGAGCATCCCCCAAGCATTTCTTTGCCTACCTGATTTCCAGCTTGTCACATCTCTCCATCAAGTTTCTTGTTGTTGTGTGCAGGGAAACAAAAGTTTGTCAGACAAAAAAAATTAAATTCCAACTTCATAAGATTTTTTTTTTTTTTTCATGAGAAGTTGGAATTGATTGTTTGAACTTTTTTTTTTTTAGTCCTACAAACTTTTATTTCCATGCACATGATGACGAGAAACACGATGGACAAATGCAACAGAACTGGAAATCTGGTAGGTAAATTTTATTTATTTATTTTATTTATTTAAATTTATATACCGTCCCCTCTCCCTAGGGACTCAGGGCGGTGTACAGCAGATAAAAAATACATAGACAAAATTTAAAAACTAATTTAAAACAATTAAATGAGCTGATATTTTAAAATTACAGTTAAAAATAAGTTAGAATTAATTATAAAATTTAAAAATAAACCAACAATTAAAATAACTCTGAGGTGTCAGGCCAGGCTGGCTAGCTGGAAAAGATGAATTTTTAACGCACGTCGGAAAGCTCGTAGGCCAGTAATGGCCCGAATCTCAGGGGGGAGTTCATTCCATAAGGAGGGCGCAGCCACAGACAAGGCCTGAACCTTCAGGGCCGGCAGGCGACATCGGCCCGATGGTGGTACCCCAAGGAGGCCTGCCCTGTGGGAGCGTACCGGTAGGTTGGAGGCTGATGGTGGCAACAGGTGGTCCCATAAGTACCCAGGTCCCAAGCCATGGATCACTTTAAAGGTGAGTACCAAAACCTTGAATCACACCCGGAAGGCCACAGGAAGCCAGTGCAGCTCACATAGGAAAGATGTAACATGGGAGCTCCGAGAAGCTCCCATAATTGCCCGTGCGGCTGCATTCTGCACCAGCTGCAGCCTCCGGATGCTCTTCAAGGGGAGCCCCATGTAGAGAGCATTGGCGTAATCCAGATGGGAGGTTACAAGGG
>JAEANM010000388.1:0-37232 GCA_017656035.1 Myanophis thanlyinensis | reverse complement strand
TGCAGGAGCAGCTAACCCACCGGGAAGCGGGGTGGGGGGGCTGCAGGAGGGAGGGAGGGGGCTCGGCTGAACCCAAATCCAGCCCCGCTCTGCCGCTGCCGGGCCAAAGCAGGCCGCCTTCTCCGTACCTCCGCTCCGCCCTGCGTCTTCGGCTCTCTCCACCCGCAGCCAACCAGCCCCGCATCCCTCCGCTCGCTCGCCGCAACGCTCTCCCCAACCCTACGCCCCTCGACTTTCCGGAGATGTTCGACCGCCCTCACGCTCCGCCCGAACGCCGCTCGGAAACCTTCGCTGCTGCCGCCGCCACCCCCCCCCAAAACCCTCCTCGGAAGCCTTTGCGCCTGGCGAGAAGCCGACGAGGAGGAGTTCGCGAGCCGAACGCGCTCGGGCGCCCCCGTGGATGGGAGGGAGGGGGAAGAGTCCGGAAAAATAGACTTCGGCAACTTTCGGCTTCAGAGCGCGGTCTGAAATCCGAGTGGCGGCAAAGCCATTTTTCCCCCCTCTTTTCTTTTTCTTCTCTCTCTCTCTCTCTCGGCTGTGGCTGGAAGGCATCCCGTGCAAAAAAGCGTCCACGTGCAAATGCTCCAGACATGTGGACCATGGGGCAGGCTTGGGAGACGGGGGGGGGTTTTCAGGTTTCAGCTGCTCTTTCTCTCCCCCCCCAGCCGCTTCCTCTCTGTATCTTCACTCTTCAACATCCCTATCCTGCTGCCAGCTCTCTTTGAAGGATCCTCTCCCCCACACGCCTTCCCCCTCCTCCCGTCCCCATTCTGTCCCGAGCTGGGCTCGCCTCGCACTTTCTGCTCCTGCAACCTCTGATTTGCCTGCCAGCGCAAGCATGCGCTCTGTCCGCCCACCCCCAAGCAGAGCAGATGGGCTGTCGGAGAGGGGGGGGGACGGCTCGGCCTGCTCCCCAGCAAGCTTCACCCAGTCGTCTGTGGCCTCCTCCACCCGACCTCACACTTTCTGCTCCTGCAGCCTCACATTTGCCTCTCCCTTCCCACCACTTGCCAGCTTCTGCTCCTGCAGCTGCGGATTTGCCTCTCCCTTCCTGCCACTTGCTAGCGCAAGCATGTGCTCTGTCCGCCTGCCCCCAAGCAGAGCGGACGGGCTGCTAGAGGAGGGGGGAAGGGGGGGAACGGCTTGGACGTCACGGGCCGGGTAAATGTGCTCCGCGGGCCGTAGTTTGAGGACCCCTGCTCTAATGCAATCTACATGCAATTAAATTTGATGAATGAATGAACAATTGCAGAAAAGGCCATTTCATTCATATCTTGTAAACAGTCTCTGAACATAGGGGAAACTTCAAGAACAACTTCTTCTGCAATTCTTAATATACAGACAAGTTTATAATTGAAAGGTTGTTTCTCAGGTAACCAGATAATTGAGAGATTGTACCTCAGGTTACCAGGCTATACTGTTTTATGGCTTAATGTCAACATTAAATGTGCCAAAAAAGAAAGTAATAGTTGAGATCATGATTTCAGAGCAACACTATCTTACACTAATTTCTAGTTTAGCAGTCACTTTGTAAAGCAATTGTAGTTTCTTAAACTTTTCAGAGTGCTTTTTGCCATAGCTACAACCTATAAACCTAGGAGTACGTACCTTGGTTTTGATGAGCACAATCATCTAGAGAAGACTAAAACCCATTGAAAGGTTTTATGTATTAAAATTTTACTTTTTAATTAATTTCATATTGACTGAATTTAAATTAAATATATATATATATATATAAGGCACATGTCTCTAAAGCTTCATATGATTTTTTAGATGGGGGATAGAATAGAGTCCTGAGGCACGCTATTTAAATTGCTGACTTGTAGATTTTTTACTTGCTTAATGTTTGGACCCTGTGTTAATTTTATCAAATAGAAAATGAATGCATAAACTATTAGCTTAATAGAAATCACTTTTACTAGCAATAGAATTTAAAACCTTTACTGGCAATCTCCTTCATTTTTGCACATCATGACATATTGGCTGTCAATAATTACTGTGATTTTTCTATAATTTTATTTTAACTAGCAATTTAGATAAGTTGAAATGTAATCTCTTAATTGTTATCATTGTTAAACTGTTTTACATTTTTAAAATGCAGCTTCTTGGAGAATTGGAGAAAGATCCTAAGCTTGTTTATCATATTGGCCTCACTCCTGCCAAATTGCCTGATCTGGTGGAAAACAATCCTTTAGTAGCTATAGAGATGCTGCTTAAATTAATGCAATCAAGTCAGATAACTGAGTATTTTTCAGTATTAGTCAACATGGACATGTCTCTTCATTCAATGGAAGTTGTAAATCGGTAAGTAAAATTATTTTATTACTCTATATTTAGTTAAACAAGCTTGATTTTTCAACATCTATATGAAGCTAGTTTACAAAATTCCATCAGTTTTCTCCGATGAAGAAATTATACTTTGAACGACTGTATTAGTGGAGTACAGGTAAAGCTCGATTTACCACTGGAACTAGAATTTCAGTTGCTAAGCAAGTCAAGTGATTTGTTAAGTGATTTGCACCCAATTTTATGACTTTTTTGATCCAGTTGTTAAGTGAATCAAATAGTTGTTAGCAAATCTGTTGCTTATTGGAAGCTGATTGGGAAAGTTGCAAGTGGTGATATGATCCTGAGATGCTGCAACAATCAAACACATGCTGGTTGCTAAGCATCTGAATTTTGATCACATGACCATGGGGATGCTGCATAAGTGTGAGGACCAGTCATAAGTCATTTTTTTAGTGCCATTATAACTTTAAACATAATACTAAATGTATTATTGTAATTTGAGAACTACCTATAATTTGATTTTCGCATGTTCTGTGGAAAGTAAGTTGCAGTTTGGAATATAATCTAAAGTCCTAAACCCTTGACCCTTTGTGATTTTAGGACAACTATAGCTTAGTTTACTATCTACTCTAGTAATATCCTTGTTTTCCTGTATAAATGGCTAATTGCAATTATGGGAGGTACTTTAAAATTATGCTTGCATTGGTGTTCTGATTGCAGTTTCAGATACTATAATGGGATAGAGCAGATCTTGTCTATATGTATGGGAGGAAGAATATTGGGGGAAGAGAATTATAAGCAAGAGTCTTGCATGGAAGTGATGTCCTAATGAGACACTTACAGCTATTTAATTGGAGTCAAAGACAGTTAACTCAATGTAATTTTTATAATATGAGGACAATTTGTATTGGTGATTCTTTGAGATAAATTTCAGGGATATTTACTCTTTGGTACTAGATTAACACTGTAGCTGTTATATTTGACTACATTCATTTTATAAAAAGCCAAAACTCAAAACATGCTGTAGTGGTATAAAATGGCATCTTATGGTGTGACTGAAAACAATTGGGCTGGTTGAGCCACGTGCTGGCCATGCCCACCCCTGGTTTAGCGAAGGGCAAAAAAGTTGCAATACGTCACATGATAACATGAGTTTGACACCCCTGTGTTAGATGTTTTATTTTAACTCAAGAGATTATAACAATTATTGTGAATGAAATATGGCAATAGTCATATATAATCACTTAGAATTACTGTTCTTTTACTTGAAAAACAATTTAAAAGCTTCTTTTGGTATCTAAAGTACTAATCAATCATCTTTTTAAAATTAGGACAAATGTTGCCTCTTCTGTCAGGATATCTTAGCAGTGTATTCTATCTCAGGTATAAACTTGCAATATACAATTGCAAATATAATGGAAAATATTTATAATTTATCCATAGCTGAATGAAGCACGATGAGGAATGATTAGCTCTTCACTTGTTAGGGCCTATAAACTTTTTATGTATTTTGTATAAATTGGGCAAGATAATTGGTGATAGATGAATTCTTTATTAGCGGACTATGATAAGCTGCCCAAAATGGCTTAAAGGAACAGAATGTTCAGAAACATGGAATATAATAAAAGAATACAATGTATCTATTAATAAAAAATAAAGTTTTTTTTTAGAAAATAGTTTAGTATCATGATCATGCCTTTATTATTTTTATAAATAACTCAAGATGACATTTCTAATATTCCTTTCTTCCTTGTATTTTACCCATAACAACAACCCTAAGAGGCGGGTTAGGTTGACAGAGACTAACTGGCCCAAACTCACCCAGCTGGCTTTTGTGAGGAACTAGAACTCTATTCTTATGATTTCTAGGCTGATGTTTTAACCACTACACAAACTGGCTCTCTGTTCTGATACAACTGAAGTGACAAATGGCTTATTAGCAAAAGAGGGCCAATTTAAAAATAATTAACTTTTAAATATTCAACAGGCTCACTACAGCAGTTGATCTGCCTCCAGAATTTATTCATCTTTATATATCCAATTGTATTTCTACTTGTGAACAAATTAAGGATAAGTATATGCAGGTAAGTATCCAAAAAGAAACTATAGTCTTTTTAAATAAAATAATTGAAAATGCAACAAAAATCTCAGGGAAGCAAAAAATATTGTTGCAGAGTTTAAGAACTTCAAAACCCTCTTGACTAAAAGAAAAAGTTAGTTCCTTGTTTTCAGCATATTTCACATGCAGCATATTATGATGTTGCATTGTTGCACACATAGAAGACCAAGGGCAGAAATAAAAATCAGAGAAATAGTCATCAGTTTCTTCAAAATATAAACAATAGAAAAATTCTGTTCGTTGCTGTACTTTAAATGTTTGTCTACAATGAATAGAAGAGTATTTCAGTACCTCTGTATAAATTTGTTTATTCATCTGCATGAATATGTTGTTTATTGACAGCTAAAATACAAAGTGTCATTGCTACAAAGAACTTTCTGGTTAGATGGAAATGATGCTTTGATAGATACATGTAGCCCTGTAGTTTCTGAATATTTTTAACAACTCAAGGGCCCATAACTATTGGTAACCATAACCTTTTGAAATATTCAGATTTGTATTGATATTTATCTCTTCCCATTCGAACAAAGATTTCTCTAGATTTTTTCCCCTTTAAAGGGTGTGATGTTGAACTTACGTTCCACTTACATGTCAGATTTTATTAATATGGCATTTTCCTGATCCTGATAAATGCAGACATTCTTAACTGAGAGGTAGGGAAAAAGAAAGACGACTTTGATGCAGACACACACAAAATCCACTGCCAACAGAAAACAGGGTGAAGCATTTGTTAAAGTCCACAATAAGATAACAATTCAGAAGCAGCTCAGGCAGATGCCTACCTAATTAAGAATTTGTTGCAAGATGTTATTATAACCATCTCAATAAAAGTAGCCTACCTGAGGAATTGATTTTTACTTAGTGGACTGACATCAGGTGACCAACCAGTTAGTATCTGTTAGTACAACAACAGTGGTCTCAAGGTGAATCTAGATTGGAAATTGGATAAAAAACAACTTAATCTATTCCTGCTTTTTCCCAATCTTAAAACTACAGATAATGGTGCGATTGGTGCATATCATTGTGATGATAAATGAGCCATTTGCTGCTTTCACCATCCTTACAGGAGTCACTATGTAGATAATTAGTAGCTTTTTGAAATTTCACATAAGAAACTAAGAGAGTTAAGAGAAATTAAGAGTTCACTGTTAGGTACTCTGCTTATCATGGAAGAAACTCGTTTTTAATCATTCCTATTTTACACCAATTCCTTGCTCCAGAGATAACATTTCTGACTAAAGTCAATCAGTGTGTATTCTTGCACAAATCTTCTATTTTGTTAAATGACTTCACTGGGATATAATTCTAAGACTCTGGAATGACTTCTTTGATTAGTAAACTCTTGCCAAAAACTAGGGCAAATTTGGGAAAAGGCCATTAGAAGCAGCCTTTAGTCAGTTACGAGATCATTGGGTCCTATGAGTCGTCCTGATGGTGGCGTGATTAGAATGCAGTAATGCAGGTTTCTTCTGCTGACTGCCAGCAACTTGAGTTTTATTCTGAACAGCTCAAGATTGACTCAGCTTTCCATCCCTCAAAGATCGGTAAAATGAGGACCCAGGTTGCTGGGAGATATTGCTGACTCTGTAAACCACTTAGCGATGTAAAGCACTATGAAATGGTATATAAATCTAAATGCTATAGCTCTTATTCTTTTTTTCTTGTTACTTTTGAGGGGCGAGAAACAACAAAATGGGAGATGTAATGCTTTGCTGTTGGAATGTAGGCAGAAATACCTTTTTTTTTTTTTAATAAAAACAGATAAGCCTGTTTACTGTAACCTGGATTGTTACACTGAGTAGAAAAAACAATCCACCATTAAATTGTGAGAAAGCTACTAATTAACATTTGCATATATTTAATTTTTTTTCTTTTTTGGTTGTAAGTAGTGAATATAAAAACTTATTTTCAGAACAGTAGAAAAGAATTCTTACTTTGTCTCAATCCCTTTGATACAGGTAGCTCCCAATTTATAAATACAATTGAGACCAGAATTCTGTTGTTAAGCAAGATGATCATGTTTTACCTGTTTGGTTTTTTTTTGCTATGGTTGTTAAATAAATCATGGTATCAGTAAGCAAATTTAGCCTTTTCCATTGACTTGGCTTGTTGGAATCCAGGTAGGAAGGTTGCAAATGGTGACACAACTTCAAGATTCTGCTGTCCTGAAATACATGCTGTTTACCAAGTGCCTAAATTTTAATCATGTGACTGGAGATGCCCCAATGGTTGTAAATATGACAACTGGCTGTCATTTTTCAGTGGCATAACTTTTAAGGGTTGTAAATTGAGACTACCTGTAATGAGTTAATTTGAAATAATGGCAACATTTAAGTGAATGCTTATGTGCTATTAGAGATATCAGTTAATTGCAGAGTTTAAAATCTTGCAAATTTGGATAAATTATGAGATGGTTTGGCTTCTTTAAAGATTTTTTGTAATATCAAATTATTCAAACCTATTTCTTTAAAAATCCATTATTTCTGTTTGCTTTAGAATCGGCTGGTACGTCTTGTTTGTGTATTCCTGCAATCCTTGATTAGAAACAAAATAATTAATGTACAGGACTTATTTATAGAGGTACAAGCCTTTTGTATTGAATTCAGCCGGATAAGAGAAGCAGCTGGACTTTTTCGATTGCTGAAGACACTCGACACTGGTGAAAATCCTTCAGAAACAAAGACATCCAAATAAGACTGATTTGGAACTTTTTTTAAAACTTGATTACCGTGGAAAGATTTCTGTATAGTTTTTTTGTTGCTTGCAATTAAAATGTTTGCCCTTTATTAAATGTCTTTCTGTTGAAGCTTTTGTTGATGGAACAACTTGAACTAATTTGAACTTTAACTAAATTGACCCGTTAAACCTTAAACTCTAAATCAGGGGTGTTAAGACTCACATTGTCATGGTGCCATCACACGATACATCTGGCCCTTGAATTTGACAGCCCTCCTCTAAATGGCTTCCAACCTACCTAGCAAAATATTGTTATTATGTGTCCCAGTTAATTAATTTTTAATCAGTACTTTTAAACAATTCAATTAGAAAAACTTGGGAGCTTACTTATTGCCAATTAACAGATCACTCACTAAAAACAATGAACTATGGGCCCAAAAATCATTCTTGCAAAGGGAACAGGTTGCTAATGAGCTTTAGAACATGCTAACATCTTCCTTTTAAACTCCCAGGAATTCCCAGTCAATATGAAATTGCTGAGAATACTGGGAATTTAACTTTATGCCATCAGGAAATAGTGGGTATCAGTGGCAGTGATCTTGCTAATGTGAAATACTGTATTTGCTTCTGATAATTGAGAAGCAGCATTTTGAAAGTGATTTCTTATCATTTCACTGTACAAAACAGTTAAACCTTTTATAGTTTTTCAGGAATCTTCTGAATTACTATGGTCCATAATAAAGCTTCACAAAAATAAAAAAGAATAACTGAAAATGTATGGGAGAAATTCATCTATTTTGGGCAGAAACATTTATTTTTAAAGCACTCCTTTAATAATTTAGAATAAAATATTGTTTTGACAATATACAGGCAGTAAAGTTCTAATGGTATTAATGTCAAACTAATAATTAAGATTATACTAAAGATCTAAGTTTTGTACAACAAAAATAGATGTTTTGATATCTAATAGATATTAAATTTAAAATATTTTGATAGTTCAAATCTTGTCAGAAAAAAATTAATATAATTCAGGATATTTGTTTCATCTCCCACGTATTTTTATAGCCAATTGTCTTCTGAAAATATATGTTCAAAAACACATTCAACTCTATTTCCAAAAGACACTTTCAAGCTGTTATCAAATGGCAATCATTTTGACTTAGTTCATGAGGCTTATTGATCAATGCTGGGCCTGCATACAGTAATGGTGCCTAAATTGGTGATATAATTACTGTATAGCGTTCTAGAATAAATTAAGGAACATCTTAATGAGAATCCCATTCCATTCATGTAATATATAAATGTAGCAGAAATATTTATTCTCAGATATACTTACACAAACAATAGCTTATAAAAGTCAGGATCAGTAAACTTGAAAAATTAGTTTTTATAGAAAGGCAGAATGGCATATTTCCACCAATATTCTATCTAGATCCCTGAAAAACTGAAACTGGAAAACAAGGGATAGCTAATATCCTGCAAAATCATAATATAAAAGTTATAAATCTCTTGCAAAAAAATCTTAAACACCTGATTCCTAATCCTTTACAGAACCTGAGTAGAGTCAATAGAATCTTAAAAATGGCTTAATGATAAATATAGCAGAAAACCCAAGAGATTTGCAAATACCAGAATCTGCTCCTAGGTAGTTCATTCTAAAACTGTAGGTAGACAAAACATTTAATATAGATAAAAGGATTCATTTGAATTCATTTAAATGGTAGTATTGGTCCACTTATTAACAGAGATTATCTGATTGTGGGAAGAAAGAATCCAGAGGATGGGTTCTTCTCTTTCTAAGTCTATGGCGGAGTAGCTTAAAAGGCATACCCCTTCCGCCTGCTTCCCAACTTTTACTCAGCCATTCGACTTGAAAGGTTGAGTTTTTTCTTCTCCATCCTCTGACTTATTTCCAAGCAATTGTGAGTACAAGTGGCTTGGGAATACAAGGCAAGGCAGTCGACTGCCCAAAAAAGGAAAGTTGGCCTTCTGCAGCTTTGCTGCGAAGAAAAGTTCAGTCCGGCTGCTCCATTTGCTTCTAACAAATGGCAGAGGCAGCAGAGCACTTGTGGGAGCGTATCGCAGCCCCAAGGCTCTATTTTGACAGGGAGATGATTCCCTCCTGAACCGTCACTGACTGGATTGCTTGATCTGTCAAGCAATGAGCAAACTTTTCAGACGGCTAGTGGCATGGCAAGGGCAGCAGGGGCTTCTCTATCCTGCCCCCCCCCGCCTTTCCCCTTGTTATGTTCTGCGCATGCGCGGCCGGAGTTTTATCTCCAGTCCGCCCACGCGAACTATTGAACCGGCAGCGGATTGGCTGCCGGGCTGGGGAGTTCCCATTGGCTGGAATGCTCCAGCCAATAAGGTAAATGACAGGCGGAGCTGCGGCAAGATACAAAACCTGCGGCCCACCTGGAAACCCTGTTAGAAAAAGCTTGTGAGTTTTGCTCATGGTTTGTAAATAAAGGGCACCCTCGCGGTCATCTAGACCACCCTGCGCCTGGCGTATTCTTTGCCGTAAAAAGACCGGGTTTTCGACTATAACACCCCTCCTCTTCCCCTGATTGCGATGCGACTTCTTTCGCGGAGGTAAGTGCCTAAACTACACCCCCCCCATCGGAGCAGACAGAGAGACCGGAGTTTTCTGTGGTGCTGAAGTGGCGGGAGGTGGCCAGCAACTGTTAGTGGGCTCCAGCCCTCTGGAGTCAGAACAACTGTTTCAAGCCTCTAGCCAGCGAGCCTCTGTTTGGTGCCTGTGGCTACGGTGGGGAGGGAGGCAGAGGGGAGGAGCACGGAGCACACAGGCAGTTTGCGAAGCTGATTTGTTTCCCTTTCAGTTTTGGTTTCCTTATTGTTCTGCAAGAGGGAATCAGTCGTGTGGCAGAGCTATCTCTGAAAAGGTAAGCCTTGCAGGATTGCAGAGATCCTTTTTTCATGGTTGCCTACATTCTTTGCCCTCTCAGGCTGGTTTAACATGTAGGGCTATTCCAGCCTCCAATCTACTATTCTATACCAGTAGAATCCCTACAGGAACCCATCCTGTCTCAGGTGAGTTCGCTTGTAGTGGAGGCTATAAAGCACAATTTGCAGAGACACACACCGCATCCAAAGGCTGGCTCTTCCAGACACATATGGGACTCTTCTGGGGAGCTCCCACTAACTTCCCCTCACCAATATGACACATTGGATGAAAGGTAAGGTTAGCCAGTTTGTCGCAGCTGTTGGGAAAGATATCGTGTATCTCCATAGTTCCATGGGCACGTTTACACACAGACCGCTCCAGTGGATCCTTCTGCCCTATCAGCAGGCGGGCAGCAACCATTCCCAACTCAAGGTCCAGATACCCCAGGAGGTACTCCGTTCCTTCCAGTGGTGGGTATCACCAGCCATACACAAAGGTTGCCCCTTCAGAGAACTGGACCGGCTGGTCATCACAACAGATACCAGCCTCTTCAATTGGGGAGCCCACCTTCACCACCACAGGGCACAAGGGAGGTGGTCACTATAGGACTTGTCTCACAGCATCAACTGGCTAGAGCTGTGAGCAGCACATCTAGCACTGCAGAGCTTACTCAATGAGGTAGCTCATTACCACGTCCTGATTCTAATGGACGTGGCAGCCAAAGCTCATATCAACATGGTGGCACCAGATCTAGGTTGAAAATGCAGGAGGCCACCTGTCTGGTCACGTGGGCAGAGCAACATCTCTCCCTCCGGGCCCAGCATATATTGGGAGTCTCGAATGTACAGGCCAACTGTCTAAGCAGGGCTACCATTGACCATGCCAAGTGGTGGCTTCATCTCAAGCTATTTCAGGAACTCTCAGAAGTTCAGCAGACCGACAGTGGATCTGTTCGCAAATCCTTAAAATGCACAACTGCCCAGGTTTTTCTCAAGATTTCCCAGTCAAGGAGTGGAGGGTATAAACGCTCTTCAATGCCCCTGAACCCAAGGTCTCCTGTATGCCTATCCGTTACCCCTCATCCCGAAAGTCCTGAGGAAGATGTTGCAGAAGACGGAGCTACTGCTCATCGCTCCACACTGGCCTCGGAGACCCTGGTTCATTGATTTGGTCAGCCTATCAGTGGGTCATCCATGGCGAATCCCTCCCTTTAGAATCTCATTCAGTCAGGGCTCGGTGCACCATCTGGAGCCCCAGTGGTTACAACTAACCGTGTGAAGGTTGAGTGGATCACTCTAGCATGTGCTGACTTCTCACCTGCAGTCATTACAATTCAAGCCTCCCATTGACCGCCAAACATCCAGATTTACAAGGCCACCTAGAAATGATTTTCAGAGTGGTGCACACAAGGGACTGCACCGTACATTGGCTACGCTACCCCATGTTCTCAATTTCCTCCAGCAAGGGCTGGAAAAGGGACTGACTCCCAACACTCTGCAGCGGCAGCCCTTTCAACAGCCCTTGACACTGGAGGCCCGGGCCCCCCTTTCACAACATCCTACAGTATGTCAGTTCCTCAGGGGAGCAAAGACTTGCAGACCTCCTGTGATATGTTGTTATTCCTCCTGGGATCTGCAGTTGGTTTTGCAGGCACTCACCAGGGAGTCCTTTGAGCCGTTAGTCAGCATCCCTGAAGATCCTCTCCTTAAAGGTCAGTTTCTTAGTAGCCATTACATCAGCAAGGCAAATTTCTGAATTATCTGCCTTATCCATTCATCAGGACCTGTGCATCTTTCAACTGGACAGGGTGGTGCTCCGTTTGGACCCAACATTTATTCCAAAGGTCAACTCTCCATTCCACAGGGCACAGATAATTCTACCAGACTTCTGTCCATGCCCGTCACATGTTCAGGAATGCACCTGGCATACATTGTATGTTCATCGCTCGCTTCAAGAGGGCCTTTAGCTCAAGAGGACCGCTCCATTCAGAAAGACGGAGTCACTTTTCATTTTGTTCCAACCGGCCAGCATGGGACATATTTCTTCCACCACCCTAGGCGCTGGTTACCGTCTTGTATCACTATGGGTTACAAGGTACAGCTTCGTCCCGCAACAGATCATATAACAGCTCATTCCACGAGGAGCGTGGCCACTTCAGTGGCCTGGTCTACTCAAGCCTCCATTGACGAGATTTGTCATGCAGCGACATGGACTTCATCTCCTTTTATTTGTTACTATCGCTTGGACTTACGCTTCAGCAGAAGCAGCATTTGAGAGGCGTGTGCTACAGCAGGTTCACTAGGAACAGAGCCACCAGGACCAGAGCAGTACCCTCCCTTAAGGACAGACAATTTTGGTATGTCCCATCCTCTGGATTATCTCTCATCCCGCAATCGGAGAAAGGGCATTGATATTACCTGATACGCTCCTTCTCAATGCAAGGAGAGATAATCCAGTCCTGCCCATAAGGATCTGCTGGTCCTGGGCATCCTGGAACTCTATCACTGTAGAAGAAACAGTTCTCATAACGACTTTGTAGAAGCTGGGAAGTAGGCAGAAGGGGCGTGCCTTTTAAGCTTCTCAGCACTCAGCCATAGACTTCGAAAGGTAGAGAAGAACCCATCCTCTGGATTATCTCTCTTCATATCGAGAAGGAGCATAAGACCAACACCCCTTCTATTGAGATATCTATATTCTGGGCAGGGGGAACATCAAGTACAAGGCTGCACGGTTTATCTTGTGCCTAAATGCAACAGCTGTTTACTTTGTATTCATTTAGAAAAGGACTAGCTGCACAGAGCATAGACTGTTTTGTGTTTTTTATGGTGCTGCCAAGGTCAGATAAAAAGGTCGCTTCGGGAACTTTGCCATCATGCCTCGAGAGTAAACTGTTAAGAGGCACTGCAATTCGGCCTTTCATTGTCATCACTCCTCAGCAGCACACAGGATATACTTTTTTTATAGACATAATTTGCTGATTACCTAAGATAAATTTTAGTTCCAACTTGTCATTGAATAAATTGTTTAAAAAAAAAATGTTCTAAAATTCTACCTAAATGCTCAAGTAAGAATTACAGGCTTTTTTATCTGTATTGCTGAAGCATTTTCAGTTTAGCAACTAAAAATCAACTTAAGGTTTCATAAGTCCTGGAAAAAATACTTCACAATTTCATCACGTTTTCATGTTTACTTCCAAAATTCTTAAAAAGATAAACCCAGAGATAAATATGCAAAATAGTTGTTAAAGGATAAAATGGATGGTACTTAAGGCATTGCAAATGCTCCATTTTAAAACAGAATTTTAAGACTGGCTTAAAAAGTTATGGATTTTCTCCAGCTCTGACATTAAAAGAACTGGCAAGTAACATACCAATTCAGATTACACACACTGAAAATGTGAGAAGTTGTTTTAACCTGGCATCAACATTTCTTGGAAGACAGCTGCAGGCTTACAAATATTAACGTTGATAATGTGGCATATACTGGCTTGTTTTTTACCCTGGGTGAAGTCTTCAGAACATGTATTTTTCAGAAATTCTTATTAAATAAAACATTTTTCTCCTTATTTGAAGGTTTTACCAAAAAACAAAAAAACTTGTTTCAGACAATAATAGTCTAGTTTTAAATTACATATTTTTTCAGGTATTCTAGAAAATTTAATCTGAACACACATAACTATAAATAGATACTTCATCACTTTCCTATGTGTGATTTAATAACTAACGCAATGATCTGAATTTGATATATATGATTTAGCTGAAATATGCCTAAGACTGTGTGCTTCTCAATTTCTGTATAAAGGTGCCCTGCTGCTATCTGGCACATTAAACCAATAAAGCAATTTTCCAAATATTGAAATAGAAATATAATTCTACAAATATACCCAGTATAGAATTCTGACAAAGAAAAACCAAGAAACATCTGAAATAGAAGACAACAGTGTAGCACTCTCTCTATATATATCTATATCGGTCTGTCTGTCTGTCTATATTATTTCTCTCAGATGTATAGCAAGACTTTTAGAACCACTTATATTTTACATGGTTAATTATTTTACAAGAAAACAATTCTTAATTATGCATAAAAGTGTAACATATCCCATATAGTTTATTTGTGCTATTTATACTTGTATTAGTCTTCCAAATGTATTTTTGAAATAGTTATAACTTGGTTTTTTTCCTGATAAGTTTTATTTTGTTACAAACAAGAGGACAAAGGGATAGAAAGAGGTAGGAATGTCATTCTATGAAAGACACCACTTTTTCCCGAGAATAAGAGTAACTACCTAACACCTTCAGGTAATTTGTTTAAAAAGCAGTTCCTCCTTTCTTCTCATAGATCAAAAACAGAACGTGGATTTTATTTTGTATAGAGAAAAGCTTTGTAACCAAGACTAACACAAAGTATATATTTATTAAGCTAGATTCAAGTCCATAAACATTTTTGAAAAACATTTTTACTATCAGTTCAAGTTTCTCAAATTCTCATTAAATCTGTAGTGATCCAGAAGACAAATTATCATGTTGATTATTTCCACTCTCCAGTTCTATAAAAAGAAATACAAAATTCATTATGTTGAACTATACTCTAAATGTAAAAATTATAACATTTGCTTATAATATACATCACATTAATCAAAAATATTAAGCTTAGCATACTTTGAAGTAAACAATAAAACATCCCAACTTGGCCTATAATCAGTATTAAAGATAAAAAATAAATCTCTAAATACATTAAATTTGAATTTCAAAACAGTTAAAAGAGTTTCCTAGAACAAAATATTTGTATTCATGGTTTTTTCCATTCTTTTTCCTAGCCCATTTTTAGCTGAGTTGTTTTATTTTCCATGTATCATATTTATTTCTTATGGAACTATTTGTAATTATATTTCTGATGAAAGTACAAAATATTACTGTACTGAATTCTAACAATAAGTATGTCACAAATTATTTTCTAATCTAGAAAAGACTCAAATTATGTAATTTTGAAATCAATGCTCTATGCAAACAAGAATGATATAAGAGCTTATGTAAATTATCCCGATATTTAAATGATATAAAGGTAAAATATATCTGTCACTAAGTCTAGATTTACAAAGTAATACTTTATTCTAGGAAAAGAAAAATCTCCAAAATTACCTACCAAGTAAAATTGTTGTTTCACCCAGATTTTCTTTTGAAACATTATTTAATGCAACTGAGCTAGGACAGGATGCTGATAAGCCACTTGTTTCATTACTATCTTCTTCCATAGAAATATTTCCATTTTCAGTTGGTATGCTAGTCATTGATTCAGACACTGCAACTTTTTTAGATCCTTCCTTTAAAGTGAGAGAAAAACTCATTAATTACTATGGAAGGGATAGAACTGGAGAAGCTTAATTGATAGATTCCAATAATAAAATTTAAAAACTTTATAAATTTTATGGAATCAGACTTTGTAGTATTTGAAACCAGCAAAATAACAGCTTATCTACTGCTTAAGATCATCTCTGAAGAAAAGCAAGTATTTTAGCAACAAGCATGGTTCAGAGAACCACATATAGTATTACAGAAGCACAAACAGTATTACATACCAGGGAAGAACAACGTTTGAACTTTAGCTCATATGCAGCTCCCAAATTGTTTTTTATACCCTCACACAGTCTGCTTTCCAAACCTCAATGGCAAACTTAAAAATCTGAGATCTCTTACTCATTTTGATGGGCTAATAACACAACTTATTTTCTACTTTCTATTTTCTATACACAAGTTGTAGAAAATATAGACATTACCAAAAATAAATATATTTTATAAAATATGTTTGCAACATACCCAATATTCTAGTGCTTTCATGATATCTAATTTACACATTGGACATGTTCTCTGTTCCAGCAACCAGGGATCAATGCACAGCTTATGGAATATATGTCTAAAGATAGAGACACTAGCATAAAAATCAATTATAAGGACATTCTAATTCATATTTATATAGAATTATTATTATAAATACAAATTCATATTTATAGAATAAAATCAGCTGGTCAAAAATGATAATAAAAGCTTAATATAGGAAGTATTTTCATCTTGGGTTAGACAAACTCTGAATAAAGAAATGCCTCACTTGCCAATATATTAATTAAGTTCATAATTCATATCTTTACAAAATGCTATGTACAATAACAGCAAAATTATAAACTAATCCAAAAATGTGACATGCAATGAAAGCAATCATTAAGAGAGCTGTTGCAGAATACATATCAATTATCATTCCTTGTTTGTGCAAGGCAAAATTTGCAGGTGTGTTGAATTTCTTTTATTTAGAAGATTTCAATTACCATGAGATAGTTTCTGCCTATCTCACAAGACCAGACAAAAATTATACGCCCAATCACTGAAGCTATATTGGTTAGTGGCTCCTCAGAAAAGTCCCTTTTCTATCATTTTATAGGATTAACCTCCTCCCTGAAATACAGAGCCAACCTTGTTGGTTTCTGCAAATCCATAAAGACTTGGCTATACTGAGGGGCTCATGGTGGCCTCTGAGCTTGATTGTTACCACTAATGTTATCTAGTATGGTAATGAAATGTCTGCAAGAAAATAACCAAGCTCAGAGACCATCAAAGACTCCACAGTTCAATGCAATATTATCTTCTGTTGGGACCTGGTTATACCTCCAGGTATTGGGGCCAGGGTGCTACTGGAGCTCTTTTTTAGCAGAGCTCTGATGAGAGTACATTCTGCATATTTTATTTTTGTGGGACTATTGCTATTCATTATAAGGCATTTTTAACTGGTATGGACTGTGATTGCTTTTTATTGGTTCACTGCCTGAAGTTTTTGGTAAAATTTTGTCCATATAAATATGTTAAATGCATATAAAATGTAGTTACATATCTGAAAATAAGCTCTGATCTCCTGATAAATTTCCTAAACAAGCAAACCAAGACAGAGTGACATCTTTTCTAATATGAATTATTGTTGAAATATTTTATGCCCTGAAGGCACACTTAATTAATGATCACTTGCTTAAGGAGAATAGATTATCCCATGTGAGACCAGTAGGGAAAATGAACCATCTCTTCTAAATATATTCTAGAAGAAATAGATTTGGTAATGTAATTTTATGTTTGCCTTTAGATATATTTCTAGTCTGTAAAATAATTATGCAAATGACAACAATACTTGAGAGTTGTAAAAACTTAAAAAGGAAAATTTGACTTAATATCAATCAAAACACGTTCTCTTAAATTTATTAGATTTACTGCACATCCCAGTTTTTCTCAGCATGACATACAATATACTCCTTTTTCCTGTAACAGTCACATTGTAATATAGATTTAGTGACTCCAATCTTTGTACTTGAATGAACTACATATTGGATAATAGCTTCAACATGCGTACCCCCTTTTAAAAATTCCCTTTTCATTGAATATTTTTATCTCATTGAATATTTTTAATCAAGACCCACTGAAACAAAGTTAAAAAGAGTTTAATAATCTTACTTGCAAGGCAGAAGTCGAATAGTATCTTTGGCTTTATAATTTTCGATGCATATAGCACAATTTTCTGTATCAATAGCCCAACACTTTAAAAAAAAACAAAGCCACATTTAGAGTACATTGGCAAAATAAAAACAGTTTGAAGTATATATTTCACTCAGGGCCAACTCTGAGAAGAAGCAATTAATATATTCAATGAGGCCAATAGAATTAGAATTTTTGGAAAAATGAAAGACTAGGATAATTGTGAGCAATATTGCTATCTTCTATTGTTTTTATTAAAACACTGAATTCCATTAGTTGGCCGGACCTACCAAAATATACTTATGACTAAAATTCAAAGTTATAACAGTTGAACCACTATTTCCGCCCATGGTCATGTGATCAGATTTGGGGAGCTTGGCAACTGGCTTACTTTTATGGCCATTTGCAACCATCAAATAAATAGTCATGTGACCATGATTTTTGACTTTTGCTGGTTCCTCACATTTATTACTGGTTTCTGGCAAAAAATGCCCATCGGGTAAAATTGAATTGCTTAATGACCACAGCAAAACAGTTATAGAAGATTATAAAATCAGGTCTGGTCATATAGTGACCCGCTTAATGATTTAAAAATCATAATTCCTTAAAACCAAAATAAAGTGTTCAAAGGGACCCCAGCAGTCTTCTAGTCAAACCATCCGCTCAAGCAACAAACCCTATAGAATAGAATTCTTTATTGGCCAAGTGTGATTGGACAAACAAGGAATTTGTCTTCAGTTCATATGCTCTCAGTATACATTAAAGGAAACAGTACATACAGCAGGAATCATACGATTTAATGATAGTCATGGGGTACAATAAGTAGTCAAATCATACTAGGAGACAATAATCAATATAAATCGTAAGGATACAAGCAACAAGTTATAGTCACAGTGGGGTGAGTGTGTGATGGAACGATGAGAACACTAATGCAGACTTAATAAATAGTTAGTGTTGAGGGAACTATTTGTTTAGCAGAGTGATGGCGTTTGGGAACAGGCTGCTCTTGTGTCTAGCCATTCTTGTGTGCAGTGCCCTATAGCGTCGTTTTGACGGTAGGAGTTTAAACAATCCATGTCCAGGATTGTTAAGATTACAGACAAATGCTCCATTACAATCAAAAGTTGAGGACTATCAGTATTCACTGCACTGGTTGCCAATAGGTATCTGGGTACAATTCAAAAATTGATTTTAATCTCCCTATATGGCTTGTTGATACAAATAGAACCACCTCTTTTGCACAGAAGTAATCATCTGATATGTATACTCCAACATTTTCCAGTATTTACTTGAGGTGAAGGGACATGGACTTGCAAATAACATTTTTCATTAGTGACACCTATACTTTGGAACAGAATCATCCCAGATTAGGGAAACACCCTTATTTTTGGAGTTCCAAAAACTAATTATAACTTGATTAGTCTGGAAGGCATTTAGACAGCAAGGATGCTGTCACTGCATGAAATGTATTTTAGTATATATTTTTTATTATACTAGGATTATTTCTTTTCAGTTTACAGTTTAGATGCATACATTTTATGATTTTAACCTTGCAAATCATCAGAAACCTATTTAGATGACAGTATATTGAAACACAACATACAAACTCAATTTCATACAAAGATATGAAGGAATGTGTCCATTAAATATGTGAGATGCAACTGTCAGTATAATTAGCTGATTAATCTCAAACTGAAAGAAAATACAGCAAGTTAAGATGAAGAGATCTATTAATCCTACTAAACTTCCATTGATAATTTGCATGGCGTAGAAAACGCATTCATCTTGAAAGGAATTGCAAATATTAAAAAAATAGAAAAGTGAAGTTTATTATTCCCAATGCTAAGTTTAGGTAATTACCTTATCGTCATCTTTCAGAGTATACAGTGGCAGCTGGGCAATTGCACCAATAGTTTCTTCTCTCTGACCCTTAAAAAAATAAGGTATATAAATATGTGTTACAAAGAAACATCTTTCTGAGCAATACTCATCTAAGATCTGTTATAGCACCAGTAAGTCTGTATCATGAGATCCTTGGTGCTCTCTAAGCTTGATAGTTTTCTTTCGAATGTTTCATTACCAAAATAGATAACACCATCAGTGCTTAAAGAGAGTGGAGTTTGCTTTTAGTTTTATACACTAGTGGCTTGCCCTGTCAGTGTTTCTGGGAGTGTTCTTGGTGGTTATTTTAGTAGGCTATTGTTTACTATTAGTATGCTTCTTTGTGTTTGTAGTTCCTTGCTTAGGGCAGTATTATAAGTTGAAGACATAAAATGAAAACCCACTGAGTATGATGAGGACCAAGATAAATGCAATAGCACAATTCAGATATGATAACCATTTTGCTAACATTCCCTTTTATTGAGCAATATAGTGACAATGGCTTTATGTTAAAAAATTAAGACTTCCAAGAACATTTGCTCAAATGGCTTGATTCATTAAGTGCCATAGCAAAATATTTCCATTGGTTAATATTCGAGAAGAGGGTTTAAATTTATTAAATTTAATAATTTAATTTAAATTTAATAATTTAAACTAAGTTCTTCACCTGTGAAGAAAAATGTAGGATGAAAGTGAGAATTGCAGAATGAAAGAGAAAATAGTACTCATTAAAAGAATCAGGTATCAACGCAAGCCATCAAAGTGATGTAATATATCTGCGAAAAACAACTCACAAACAAAAAATAAAAGGTATCCTGGGCACTTCACAGGCAGTCCAGAACACTGAAAGTAATTGTCTCATTTCACAGGGTCCAAATAAGGACTGATTTGGAGCAATTTGTCTAGATCTGGGCTCTGTAATTCAAAAGGGATAGTGACAAATTGCAGAAACTTTGGAAAGAGTTTTAAAACGAAGCTCTCTGAGATATGGTTAAAAGACTAAGGGAAGATACTGTATGGTAACAATATTCAAATATTTGCTAGGTGTAAATTAGAGAATGAATTATTCCTGCCACTACAGAGAACAGGCTGGAACCAATGGATTAAAAGTACAAGGAAACAGACTCAGGCTAGGAGGCTCATAAGTCCCAGACTATATGAACTTTCAGCCAGGTAAACTAACTGCAATGTGAGGTAGTAAGTTTTCTTCCGGAGATCTTCAGATGGAAAAGAGAATGGTCATCAGGGATGCTCTCTTGCAGGCATGTCACAGGCTACATGTGCCCTGGACAGCTAGTAACGCAGCCCACAAGATTGTAATAAAAATGTAAAATATAAAGGGAGCCTGTTATTATATATATTAACTATAGTATATATTTTATATATAATCCAAGACAACTCCTCCCACTCAATGTGGCCAAAGGTTTGGACACTCATGCTCTAGTGGCATGAATTGCACATGCATGCATGCTGATTGCAGAGACCCAGCTGGTCTTTGGACAAAGCATTATTTTAAACATTTGTTAAAGCAGTTGTGCTGGAAGTAGTTCAAGAGCAGCTATTTCAACAATTGGAATACTGTTAAGTGTTTGTACAACACCTGCTTGTTGAAAAACTTATTTTTGACAGTTCTGTACAGACTCACCTTGTAGTATATTGTTAAATTAATTAAAGAGGCAGTTCAACTTGGTTACACCTCCACAGATAATAGAAAAATAAGGGTAAGTATAACAACTAGTTTCATCAACTGAAAGTAACTGCTACCTAATTCTAGCTTAAAATACTAATCTGAACTATAATTTTCAGGTATATCTAGTTCTGGAAACAAGTTATAACAGATAGTAACAGGCAGCACATTAAGAGAGTTTTTCAGGTTAAACAGCATTCAAAGATTGGGCAGGAAGATGCATTTATATTACACAAGGTAAAAAGATAATCAGCACCAGTAATTACCTGGCTTCTAAACCGTGATCCAGTATAGAGAAAACGTTGTACATAAAAAAATATAAGCCATGCTAAAGATATAATCATCATTGTGATAAATGCAATTGATACAAACACAACTGACTGTCCGTTGATATATTCTTGTACATGTTGTTTACCAACACTAATAGTCATTTTCACTGGAATTCCTCTTAGGACTGGCTCCAGGATCTCCATTCCTTTTGGATACCCAACCATAATTACAACTGTATCAGCAGTACCTATTGAAAAAAAGAAAAACAGGAATCAGATGCACTCTTCTACAACTCTTCTTTGCTGAAGGAAACTCAAGCTATCTTGCTGATAATTATAAGTAAATTAAAATTGTTCTTGCCATAGTTTTACTTCCAAGATCTCTTGGTCCCAAGAATATGACTAGGAACTAGGAATATGACTAGGGGAGACTAGGAATATGACTAGGGGAGTAAGAAAGGATATATCCTAGAATATATCCTCTTGCACAGAAGTATAAAAATTAAATCTGCTCAATTTTTATAAAACAAGGCTTTTCCTTGTGTAGCCTTCAGTTGCTCTAAAACACATAGAGATCAATACCATGTAACAAACAGATAAAGCATGAGTATGCAAAATAATAAAAATAGAATTGACAGTACTCAAGATTCATGTTAAAATTAATTGAATTTTTGCAGCATTTTTTCCTGCCACATATTCCAAATATTTAAGCAGCTGGTCCAGGATCCATTTCTAGTATTAAAGGCAATGGTAAGTCAGATTTAAAGAAATATTACACTATAATTTCTACTAAATGGATGTTGGGAATTGTTACAGCCCAGTTTATTTGGGTTTCACGCTATTGGAATGGGTCTGCAGTTTTAAAGAACATAAAACTACAAAGACATTTTAACGAGAAAACCCAGTTTCACATTTTAATATTTAACAGCATTTTATCAAGAATGCATTCCAAATGTGCTATGAGAAGGGGAAGTGGGATATGATTTAACTGTATTTTTTCCAGCCCAGTTTCTCCCATGATCTCTGCCTTTCCACAATTTCCATGTGTATTACATTAGGGATGTCAAACTCAAGATCCAGAGACGCATCTGGCCCATGGAGTGCTTAGATTTCGCCCTCAGTGCCTCTGTCAGCAAAAATGGATCTTGGCATGGCTGGCTGCAGAAAGTCATCGCAGCCAAAAACAGAGGTTGGGAGCCTGTTTTCATTGGCAGAGTGCTTTGGCCACCATAGGTGCCCCCGACACATCATGCTTGTCCCACCCATCCCAGCTCCCCCAGGTCAAACTCAACCCTAATGTAGCCCTCAATGAAACAGAGTTTGACACCCCTGTATTACAGCTTTTCTGACTTCAGAACTAACAAATGGAAGCTCATATGGAAGCTTTTCTGATAGAACAGATGTTTATCATTTGTTGCTTAGAAATCAGCAACATGCAATTTCCTATTATCATAGCTGCATGTCCTTAACACTGTATAAATAGCAAGTACTGAAAAATCCACAGTAAAGCTACCTGGTGCTTCAAAACTTTCACTGTAGCCCAGTGGTATTTTGTATTCCTCTGCCTCCAGCATACCCCTCCAGAATACATGTAGCCATTCTGAGACAGATTAGGAATCTCAACAATAAAACAAAACTAAATGAAAAGAAAAGTTATAGAAAAAAACATAAAAATATAAAGCCTTTACAAGTTTTAAAGGAATCATATTTGCTTCAGAAATGAGGCCATTGAAAACAGTTAAGGCAGTAATTGTCTCAAACTAATTTGACAAACCAAAAATTAAAAAGTTTAGTAAAATTCAATGATCTAAGAGAAAGGGCCCTCCAGTCCAGTTACTGAACTGTAAATCCCAGCAGTTCAGACAAACATAGTCAATGAGGGTTCAGCAACCTCTGCAAGGCTAAATCCACTTTCTTCCGTGGAAAAAAAACTTTAGTTTCTTTCTCAACAAGAATATCCAAAGTTGACTTCCTTCATATCATATACAGACAATATGCTATCCTAGAATTTACACACAATATTGATCAGAACTTTTGACTATTCTTAGACAACCTGCAGCAATAAATATTAACCTAAAATTATCATCAAAACTCAATATAATGGGCATAACTAATTCTTCATATATTGGTAAAAATTCATTAAATAGCATGAGTCTAATTAGCCTACTTTTGATACTTGAAATAGCATCACTTTTTTCCATAAAAGCAGTAAAATTTTGTTTGTCCCATCCAGTTTCTTGACTCAATCAATAGCTCTTTGTTATGGCATTACAGAAGAAACCCAGTAATTACATCTAATTTCCAACCTACTTTTGGATCACAGAAGAGTTTGCTTCATTTTAAAGAGGCCTAAGCTCTTGATTTTGCACCCAAGAAATAAAATATTTTCTAGTTTGGGCTTTTACATTCCTACTCAAGGATGAAATATGATACTTTCCACGTGGGCTTTTGAAATATTTGGCAGATAACTTGGTAGGAAGTCTGAATCCAGTTTTGCTTTGATTCAACCGCCTGCCCTTAACTTTCGACTTCTACATGTGAAGATTGTAGCTAAAAAACCCACTTTTATTTCACAGTACCCTATTCCAAATTAATCCCGGTTCCTCCTCCCCACTTTGACCAAATGAGACCAGGTTGATCCGGTTCCAAAATTTCATTCATACCGAGTTTGGCCACTTCAAAGGAAAATATCTTTTTTAATCTTCCCAGCCCTTTACCATAATTGTCGGCACCCACCCACCCAAATAAGGTCGTTTTCAACAAAAATAAGGTCGTTTTCAAATTACTTTCCTTATTTCTCCCCTCACTACACTGACCGAGGTACGACACTGAGGTAAGAGTGGAGTTGCCGAACCGAGGCTCGTTGTAGATGACCACAGCGGCCGCTTTCCTCCTTGCTGCGTTGGCGACTTTCTCCTTCAAGTGGCAGCCTCCGTGGGCCACTAAGGCGATCCAGGATTGAGGCGGCGAGGAGGGAGCTCCCGCCTCTTCTTCTCCCGAGGAGCTTCCGGGCGGCATGGGGATCTCGTATTCCACCTTGGGGTCGCAGCCCTCCATGTGGTGGGCTGTTCCGCCGAAAGGGATACCCACTAGGCCCTGCGCGCTCTCCTTGGGCGAGCTGTTCCCGTAGCGCCCGCTTTCCGCGCTGTCCCGCACTGTGCGGTTGGTGCCCGGCTCGGTGTACACCGTGCTCACCCAGGCTGTGTACCAGACCAGCGACCAGGAGCCCCGCGGCCATCCCCCCGCCGCCAGGAAAAGCAGCGGCAGCGTCACGCGGTGCGACAGGAGCCCCATCGCTTCAGCGGATGCACAAGGCGAGCCGGCGAGCCGGCGTCTGAGCCAGAATAGTCTCGCCGCTCACCTGGGACGCGGGTTTCGGCGACTTAAGCAAGCGCTTCTGGATTCCCGCCTCTGCTTAAGAGGCGGCTCACCTGGCGGGCAGGCTAGCGCCTGAGCCTGGAAGAAAGAGGCGGTGACTGAGCTCGCTCACGGTGTCTTTTTCTCCCCTTCCTCCTACTCCAAGCTACAAGGTTTCCGGGCGCTTCTGACGCGCGCCTTTACGCGCGAGCACTTTTAGCCAGACTTCTAAAGAGGATCAGAAAACCTCCTCGGTGTTGCTCAAATGCAGCCGAGCGGAGTCGCGTGGCTCAGCACTCTGACTCCCAAGGCATATTACGCCTTGCTTGCAACTGGACACTCTGGTCGCGCTTTTCATGTCGGCGTAAGATTCAGCCTCTTAAGTCGTCTTTCCCCGTAGACGTAGGGCAGGGGTGGGGAACTACTATGGCTCGTTTACAGTCTGTGAACTTCAACTCCCAGAATTCCTGAGCCAGCCATTCAATTCTGGGAGTTGAAGTTCACAGATCGTAAAAAGGGCCATAGTTCCTAATCCCTGCCGTAAAGCAAGCCGGCTGGAAAATATAAGGGGGGGGCCCCCTCTTTCTGGAGAAAAAGCGTGGGACGAAGCTTTGGAGAGAAGCTTTGTTTCTTTTTTTGTGCAGTCCAGGGTTACATTTTACTGCGCGAAAAAGGCCCTATTAAAGCGAGTCGTTAAGAAGACCAGACTCCTCGTGAAAGCTTTTTTATATTCGTTAGCAGGGCTTTGTTTAGCATTTCGGCAGCTCTTTGAGGAATTGTGCTAATGTTTCTCAACATAAGCAAATTTAAATGTAGCTGACTGACGAATTCTAGAAGTTGAAGTCCACCCATCATAAACTTGCCGAGGTTGATAATTACTAAATTACACTAAGGTCCCTATTCAATTCTTAAAGCAATGATATAGTAGCATTTTTTTTTTTACTCCGAGAACAGGTCTTGCACTTTCTGTATTGAAACTGAGTGACTTCATCTTACTCTTGTCACATTAAAACATTTTTGTAGTCGGTCTGCATTAAAAGAAGCAAATATAAATGATTACACATGTAAAGAAAGTACCGCATATATGTTCAAGGCTGCATGCTTTTTTTTGCTTTTAGGAAAAAATACCATATAGGGACATGGTATTACACCCTCATTTATTATTGTTTTATTGTTTTTACATGCATGCCTACTTCTGGCACTTAATCTTAAGTGTTTTATTTTTCAATGATCTTGAATTGTGATTATAATTCTCAGATTTCCAAGGCAATGTGGTTACACTTGGTACTACTGGAAAAAAATGATTGGACTTATAGATCTGAGTTCATACATTACACCAGGCAATAATGCAGTTTATTAATAAAATAATTGCCATTTCCATTAGTACTTTATTAATATTTGATTTTATTAACATTTAATGTTTGATAAAAGTATTACAATGATCAAGTAATTCATAAGTGCAAATGAACAAGTAGGGCAAAATAAATATTTTTATCCAGTTGAAAATATTTTCAAAATACATTCTTTGGTTAAGTAGCAGATAAAACAATGCTTAGTTCTTCCGCAAGTACTATATATATATTACTCACTGTGTAATTGTACCCAGTTGAAATTATATTTTAAATCATTTTTCATCAAAGATATAAAATATGGTTATTATCATGGAACTATTTTATTAGAGAGCTTAATATTAATATTAATATTAATATCTGAAATATTAATATCACAGATAATATAAGTATATTAAAATACTGTCCATGTTAAGTCACAGAGTCTGATCCTGAATTCCCCTTTTTATGATTGAATACATAATGATTTTACTTTGCTAGTCAAAATCAACAAGATTAAGATCTCCACAGGAAATTTTACACATTTCATCTTGCGGCATCACTAAATCACAACTTGGGAAATATTTAGCTGAAGAAAACCTTAGGAGTTTGGCAGACATTTATTCTGACTTCTATATTTTAATAGAGATTATAAAAACAAAATGGGAATCTCTTTAAGGTGGAAAACTGCATGAGGACCGATGCATCCTTCCATTTAAGTGGGAAAATGTCTCCACCACTGGTCCAAAAAGAATGGTGCTGAGAGATGGGCAATTGCTAAATCTCTAAATTTGATAAATTAAATAAACAAGTAAATAAACAGGAGCTGAGAGATTAAGATGCTGATTTTATCAGCTGGAAAGCCGGTAGCCAGATTTGAGACCTGAGATCCACACGACAGGATGAGCTCCTGTCCTTGCCCCAGTGCCTGCCAACCTGCAGTTCAAAAGCATACAAATGCAAATAAATCAGAAGATACCACTTCAGTGGTAAGGTAACAGTGCTCCAATGTTCCATAATAACATGCTGGCCACATGACTAGGAAATTTTACGGACAGCTGGTTCAGTGGCCTTGAAAAAGATGAGCACCGCACCCTGTAGTTGACAATGGACTAGCAGAGTAAAATTTGCAGAGACTCCTACCTTTTTAGTAGCCCTTTTATATTTCCTAAAGCTTGCAAAGTAAAAAGGACCCAAACTTTGTATCTGGGAAGATGAGAAAGCAAAATAGATTCTTCACACATCACATATGTTTAAGGTCTCTATTTCTCTTTCAAAACTATTGAAACACTTCCCAAAATACTTCTGGGCACAACTCACTTTGCTGTCAACAAATTACATAAATCCTCTATTGCCCATACATGTATATACCTCCAACAGGTAATTGAAGGCATATGTGTTGCTTTTATCTTGGCATATGAAAGCCATATTTGTGTGAGATACCAGGACTATTTTTATAAAATATGAAGACAACTCAGAATAGTTAAATCACATTAAATCTGGGCGTAAATTAATACTGCTATTTATAGTAATTTTAACATTGCTAAAGGTCTGTTGTGTAATGCTGTATATAAAATAATTTACAAATGCAATCTTCCATGCCATGTTAAAAGATTTATGCTGCTTTTTCAAAAGAAGTAGTCTCACTTTTTGATAGTAAATCACTTATTTAATGCATGATCATGCTAGATCATTTTTGATTGTTCTAGTGTTTGGTATAATAGATCTGAATGGAATTCTTAAGAGTAACTTGATGATGTCCTTTGTTTATCATTCTAAAAATACATGATATCACACCAAAGGCACAAAAATGCATCACTTTCGATATATAATACTAGTGAAGCACAATCAAACCAACATGTCATTCTGTTTTACTCTGAACAGTGAGTGCATGCACATTACAATATTTTACTCTTCTTCATAAACAAGAATAAAATCTATTGATCCATCTTTTGCTTGCCATATAGCATATTTAAATAATAATTCCAGTATAGGAAAGCCATCTGAAATTTGCTATGAAGGTAAAGAATTTACAAGTTTCCATTGGCCTTCTCTTGGATATAAACAAAATAAAATGGCTAAAAGATATAATTTAGAGCATTTCTAGATATAACAATCCATTATTGCCTATCAGCTGTCACTTCCGATCATCATGAACCTAATGTTACAGTATGAAAAGGTGATATAAATGTAATAAATCACACTTGGAAGGTGTAGGAGAAACATGCACACTTGAAACTGGCCTGGCTCCAAAATCAATCTCACATATTAGGTGATACAGAGATTATAAATTATATTACAGAGGCTATTTAAGAATGCCTAGTCTGTTCTTGTATATTAACTGGTCCCAAAATAAAACAAATTATCCCTTAACTCTTAAAAAGGGGTTGTGTTTTATATTTTAAAACATCAGCATAAATAGGAGGAAAGCCTTATTGTGGGCTAGTAATATCTTCAACTTGGCTGGGTTGAAATTCCACATTTAATATATGTGTGAGTCTTAAGCTGACCTGGTCCGTTACTCCTTCTCTATTCAGGTCTCTGGGAATTCAATGATAAAGCTTATGCTTCTATTTTTAATTAAGTGTAGTATCACATTTTGTCCAAGACTAGATTTGTAATGTGGGAGGACTTGCTCAGTTTTAGCTGTCTTGTTTGTAGGCATTTGATTTAAAACCTGCTACGGTGAGGAGTGTTTTTTTTTACAATGACACAGCTGTTATGCCTGCCATGACAATTCATCAGCCACTATGATTGGAGATGATGTTTTCTGCCTTGATTGTGTTCCACATCAACTAGTGCAGTACACAATAGTGGGCAATCCTTGAAAAAACAGAACTGCAAATAAAAATACTGCACTGATACAAATATAGTTGCTAGAATGCTATCAAGATACCAAGAACAACGCCATTACATTACAATGTCATACAACGCCATTAGTGAAATATCTACATTGGTTGTCCGTGCTTTAAAATGTTGAAATTGACCTTTAAATCCTAAACAGCACAGGGCCTTTCTCCCTACTGTAACACTTGCCCTATTATTACCATGCATACTAAAAAGGGACCAGCAGGAATAGCCCTCTTGAAGATATTCCCACTGGTTTATCTTTCTGATATGCAGGGAATGGCATTTTGTTTATTTCCCAGCCCTTGTAAATTGTGCTTGGCCCCTATTCCCAGAATTTATATTTCTAATGATGCATATTTTATCAAGGATTTAATTGATTACAGTTTAAATTTTAGTGCTGGTTTTAAATTATCAGCTAGCTAATGCTATCATTTTTAACTTTTCTTGGTCACCTTGAGAACTCACAAATGTAAAATTGAGGGATGTAAGTCAATAAATCGATTGATCAATCAATCTATCAATCAATCAAATAAATATAAATCACTATTTAAAATTCATCGTGTGTTGTTAATACTGTCTGTAGCTTGTTCAGATTTAAACAACAGCAAAAATATAATATTGAAATGAAGTAAAACCTTCAGAGCTCTTTTTCCCAAAGGAAGAAGTTCTGAGAAGAAATAAGAGTTCCATGCAATAACTTAATATTTACATGCAAACAGTAATTGTCAGCTGTATTCTTAGTATATTGTATGTTGGTCTGAGATAATGAAGTGAAGTAAATTAATCATTTCTGGAAAATTTCAGATCTTAGCTCTTTTCTATTTTTTCTATTTTTAGAAAGCTATTTCTAAATTGTTCATTTAAAAGATAAATTTATAGCTATGGAAAAATTAAATCTGTAATATAAATTTAATAAAAATGCAACATATATAAAATATGTTATTAGATGTTGATTAATAGCAGTTAGAGACATTAAGACATCAATCATTATATCACTCATTACATATAGGTTTGCAATTCCAGCCTAGTTTTAGAATGTATTATTACAATATCTTGTGAGAGTCATATTTATAAAAAGTATTCAAAACATTTTAAGCAACAACTTAGTATGTCTGCCTCCAGACTGTTTAACATCTGCAGCTTTTTTTAATGTTCCAAAGTAATTCTGCTCCAGTTAAGATGGAGCCACATTCAAAACTTTGCACAAAAATATTAAATAAATACCTGATAACGTAGTATATAAAACTCTTCGTTCTGAATTAAATATGAAAATGCTGAATTCTAATACTTGAAAATTAAATTATGTTTTACTAGGAACTGCTTTGAAATATTCCTCCAAAGCAATGATTGTAATTCCTCCATACCAGTCCTGTAGCCATACATGTTCAATATTCATTTTCATAAAGAACCATTCATAATTGCGAGGCCATTTTCTCATTATGGGGTGCCTGGAAGAACAACCAAACAGCTAGAAATGATTGGCTAAAATTATTTTATAGATTTGTCTATGACTTATCAGAAGTTAAATATTATATTTAAAAAATACAACAGTGAACATTTAAACAGTGATTGTGAACTGCAAGATTCATCAAATTCTATTGGCTAATCATTGCACAATGCCTCTTGAAAATTTATCCTTTTTGCTTTTCATTTTATTCAACTACACATCCATACATTATGTCATGGCTTGAAAGGAATTGAGAGAAGGAACTCAAAACAATTATTCTAGTTCTATTATAATTTGGGATGTATGCAAAGAGAAACTGTAGAATAAACAGAAGTAATGTATGTCACAGGATTCTAGGAAATTCAGCCTTTGGACAGTTTAATTTTTCATAATTTGAGATAACTGCGTTATCTCAGAGTAAAACAAATAAATCCATTTAACTTGGTCTGTTATTTATTATTTCCTCATGCTGAACTTGGTTATTACTCAGTTAACAATGATATCAATAGGAAAACTGAGCATTTGACCAAAGGAATTTAAAAGAGCTTAAAAATGGCTGGAATGAATTTTTGCTTTCAATTACAGGTAGTCTTTTACTTGCAACCATTTGTTTAGTGATTATTCAAATTACAATGACACTGAATCATATGGTCCTCGCACTTATGACCTTTCCAGCATTTCCACAGTCACGTGATTAAAATTCAGGCACTTGACAATTGGCACGTATTTACAACGGTTGCAGCATTTGGAGTCATATAATCCCCCTTTGAGCTTCCAACAAGCAAGGTCAATGGAGAAGCCAGATTCACATAAGAATTGGGTAATTCATTAAGCAATTGCAATGATTTTCTTAACAACTGTGGCAAAAAATTGAGTGCAACTCAGTAAACAACTGCCTTGCTTAGCAACAGAAATTCTGGACTCACTTGTGGTCATAAGTTAAGGATAACCTATAGAATCTGATTAGTAAGCAATTTCTTCCAAAGACTTTCTGGTATTCAGGAGGACAGTGCTTACATTTCCCAATAACACTCTAAATACTTATTTTAAATTATCTCCGCCTCTTCCCACCAGACACACTTCAGAGGATAACAATAGATTCATACAGACCTAGAAAACAGAGCTTGCTTGACAGATTCCAGTTCTTCTGGAGGCACTGTAACCATCTTTCCAATAAACGTTAGCCTGGTGCACCTTGGGTCATCGGGATCAACAATTGTTTTTCTATAAGCATAGACATATATAATAATTAATATCCTAATAAATCCAAAACAGAATAATTGTTTAGTTAGTAAAGCCCTTTCCATAAAAAAGACATGTTTGCTTACAAATACATTTATTTGCTTAATTTTAGATGCTCACCTTTAATTGAGAAAAAACAATATTATAAATATTTTTCTTTCAAATTTTGTATATTAGAAATTCTTTTTGTTCAAATCTATGTAACAATAACATTTATGTATGAAGATACTGGTAGATTCAAAGGATCAGCTCAAGTTCAAATTTATTTTTCAAGTATTGTTGTTTCAGAGTCCTTTGATGAGTCCTGATGCAACCAGAAACTAGATATTTCCAGGCTTGGAAATGATGCTGCTCCCAAAGTTTTATTTTTGACTAAACTGTGGCTCATGATGAATTGGACATTTTTCAGGATTTTCTTTAAAAAACTTTTTTAGATGTTATTGCTTGCTTGCAGGTAGTTCCCCTATCAGAAATTTTTACCTTGCTTATGAATACCAAATCCAGATAATCTGAAGGCCTTCAAAGTAAAGTACTGTCTTGTATAACTAGATAAGATCTATATGCAAATAATATATTCTCCAGGGATAGAGTGAACAAGAAAGTTGTATTTGTAGAACATTCTTAAGCAAGAAAAAGGAACATGTGCTTTGTCATATGCTCCACTTCTGCTCTGCATTTGGTTTCTTAGGCAGGTTGCTTGTACTGTATTGTTGCCAGTAATTTACTAATTTGTGAAATGTATGCTTTGTGACCAGCCACATTCTCTATAGTAGGCATTCAATGAATGGGCACCGGATTGGGACCATACACTTTTTAGTCATTAAAAAATCTAGACATTCTTCTTATTGGAAGAGATGGAAATTCTTATAAAATGGCTTGAATTTATTATTTTTTTAATGGCAATCACTAGTTTCAAAGATGGCCATGATTATCTCTTGTGCTCTGTCCTGTTTGTTTTTTAGATAAGCTTTGGAAAACTGCTTGCTTCTATCTTTTTTTTGTTATTGTCAAGTAGCTAGCTACCTGATTAAATATATAATAACAATACACTTTTAAGAGAGGATGGCTACAAGCAGAAAACTAATGACAAAGTTAATGCTTAATTGTCACCTTCCTTGGTTGTTACATCATTTGATATCTTCCCTCTTTGTGTTTTTAACATCTCTGCCTTCAGGTTCTAGATATCCATCTATCATAGGAAAATTGAAATTCAATCTTGATAAGAGAAAAGCAACTTAAGAAGGTCATATATGGAATAGAAAATTTCTTGGTAGAGAAAGGGCTGAACATCTCTCATGCTGACTATGCAGGGCCTCATAGTTTTGAAATAGTTGTTTCCTCTAAGAAACAGCCGTTCACTTTTTAGTCTACCAGCATTCTCAAACGTGGAGGGAACCCTATTGTGGTTGACTAGTGAATTCTGTGAGCTGAAATCCACACATCATAAAGTTGCTAATGTTGAGAAAACTGGTCAATATATTGGCATGTAATTTTGTGCTTAGATAAGATACTGCAGTTTTAATTCCATCTCCTGCTGATTGCATCCATGCAGACTTGTTTGACAATTTTATGTAGTAAAACAGGCTTGATATTGTCTTCTTCTAGGAAATGTTTTTTGACTTCTCAGTCTTGCTTTCTGCCCTGAAATTTCTCTGTACTTTCTCATCCAACCATTAACCAGATGTGAGGCTGTTTAGTTTCCAAGAAAATCTAAGTGTTGTCCCCTGCTGAGGCAAATATGTTAATAGAACTACAAAGTTTTCCTATTACATCCCCCCTCCCTTCCATATCAAGATGCACATAACTAAGATAAGATTTTGTTAAAATATAAAAAAAATCCTATAGGGCTTTTCTATCTTAGAGCACTGATCCCCAACCTTTCAGAGTACAAAGTACAAATACAATAAAATCAAACAGCCCAGCATTCTGTCATAACTCCAACTATCAACCATCTGAGGTGGCTAATTGTTTTTCCAGCTTTCTGAACTCTCTGTACTATTTTATTAGCCATAGAACTGTGCATCATTGGTAATATAGGTCAGTCTAAGGCAGTATCTTCTGAACTTCAAGCTCAGCAACTTTCAGCTGCTTAAATGGGTCAAAATGGAGCCCACTAGTCCTATAAATTAAACTATCATCCTTTTGCCCAGATCACAATTCTTGTACCTTGCTTAGTACAATTTGCTTAAAATTTGCAAATTTAGATATCTGCTATATCTTCATATCAGAAACTCAAGAAAAAGTATTTGTGTTCTTCATTTATGAAGTCAATTTTGTGCTTGACAAAGATGTAGTTTTCTGTGTTAGTAAATATCTAAGAGTCTGCGAAACTGAGTATCGGTTATTGAATAAGTGGACTGCAGATAATTATGTAGCAAAGTTATTTCTAAAGCTACTGAATTGGGAAAAATTATATTGACATTTGCTTCTGTTTTGGACTTACTATTCTAGATACATAACTAAAGTGGGATGTTTTTATCTTGTTTGTTTCACATTTTTGGATTAAATTTTGGAGTTGATGGAGTTCAAACAACCACTTCCATAGTGCCGAAAGATTATGTGTGCAACTCACAAAGCAAATGAAGAGTAACAACACATTTATTATGCTGAACTGCTATCTAGAAAGAGATAGCTGTTGAAGTTCTGAAATAGAGCCACTTTCGTCTAGTGATTAAAGCACCAGGTTAGAAAGCAAGACACTGTGAGTTCTAGTCCCATTTTAGCCATGAAAACCAGTCACTCTCTCTTAGCCCAGTTCATCTCAAAGGGTTGCTGTATGTGGAAAGTGCGTTGGGTATGTTCACTGCCTTTAGTTATTTATAAAAATAATAAAGGTGAGATACAAAGAAATAAATATCATTATGTAATAAGTTCCCAAAATTATCGTACCTGCAAAAATCTCCTTCTGATTCAGGTAATGTCAATGAAGCAACTGAATTTTTCACCAGATCAGTTACAGTTTTATCTTTTGGAGTCATATAAAAGTAAGGAATCCCAGTGCTGTTGTCTGTAGGGCCATCACTGATACATAAAGAAGTCCCAAATGGTGCTCCCTGGATCTGAAAAATTTCAAATGCTTAGCTTTTATAAAGCATTCTTGGCGCAAACATTTTTGAAGCAAGTTTGAAGTCTAAATATCGGTATTACTTATTTTGAATTTTACTGGATATCAGAAGTGATTTGCATTTTATCACATTTAATCTGAAACACTAAGAAGGAAAAAGAAAAGAAATATCTATTGAAGACAATGGGAGTTTTATTCTGTTACTCATAGATATTTTTTATTATTTTTTGTTCAGTGTTTCGGATTAAAATTAGTATTTTTATCACACACTATTTAGAAACTAATAAAAAGGCAAAACAATATTGGTTAAAGATAAAAACGTGGCTAGAAGAAATGATAAAACAAGAAACAGACTTAAAAACCAGAGATGTTCTCGTTGGGTATACTACTGGAAAAATATAATAGAAGAATTACATATTTAATTTTACATGTAATAGAAGCAAGAATTGTGTATGCACAAAATTGGAAAAATGAAAATATACCTATAGAAGAAAATGCAATAAAAAATACTAGAATGTGCTGAAATGGATAGATTAACATTGAAAATTAAGGATAAGGAGGGAACAGAATTCTTTTTAACTTGGGAACTATTCTATCAATTGTTAGAAAATAGAAGCAGAAGTTATCATTTTACAAGTAAAGAAGATGTGTAAACAAACATGAAGTACATAATTAAACAATGATTATTTAATAATTAGGATAAATAAACATGATTAATAGATTTAGAGGATAATGGTTACAAAGGTGATATTTATAAAGTTTGATATTATTAATTAATTATAGATAAAACTGAACAGAGCATTTAATTAAATAATGGAAAATGTTTAATAAGGAAAAGTGAAAATGATGCTGTACATATCTTGAGAATAATGGTTATAATTAGTGTGTGTATAAAGTTTATTATCTGTATTTAAAAGAGATTGTACCCAGACAGTACACTGCCATTGTGGAAATGGAAATGTTATATATAACAAAGGAAATTGCATAATAAAAATAAAAGAAACTAATAAAAAGGAATAGTTGTAGTGCAGAAATATAAAAACTTTATAAAATATATTATTGCCTACCTTTCTAGTATTCATGACGATTTTATAAAGTCTTATTGTTTTGGGAACAGTAATTCTATGCAGAGAGCTAAATATTTCTAACAGAATTCCAAGCAATTTAGGGAAACTGCATTTTTATTTATTCACAAAAGTCAGCTAATTTTATTTATGAATATTATACCCCATTTATTCACTGCAAGTTGAATAACGCATAATGGCACAAAAGTAATTAAAATCAAACAACAATGTTTTAAACAACAGTATAAAGGCAGTACAGAAACAAATTCTTTATGTGTATCATATATGAAGAGCCACTTATAATAAGATATGAAGGTGATATTTAACTTTGATCTTTAAGCATGCATGACAAAATATTTAATGCAACAATTTTTAAATGTAACTTTTCAATATGAAACATTCCCTTGAATTAAGTTTGGTCTTTGGTGTATGTATACATATCTCTAAGTACAGTTTTTCCCCCTTTGGTGGTGGGACTAACAATAGAGTAGTAATGGATTATATTATTTTTTGGACTTTCCAGATTAGCCTGCATCCCCGAGATTCATTGATGATCCATGAATCAAATATTAATTCCTACAAATGCAGTCTTACTTCACCTTCCGAGTTAGCCATCTGCTGTGACTTCAAGGTTATACTTGTTAGAAAGAAAATCAAAGTTTTATTTTGACATGTATACAGGTGTGTGGTAAGAATGTTAGAGTTAGCTATATCTTCCAGTTCTGCATGAATTTTAACAATATTGTTAATAATAAATAACAATGATGTTAATTAGAGTAGTGCAGCACTTTAGTTTAAGCTCTAAAAGGCATTTCAGCGAATAGGGCGGTTACACCACATCATGTTATTTTTTTTCCTGGATTGCACATTGCAATTCAAGTGACTTTGAAGCATGGCCCTAATAGTAACTAAGGAATTTAAAATTTGAGGGCAAAGTAAATTGCTTATGAATCACACAAACAAAATGCTGACTTGAGCTATGCCCAGGAGAAATTCTAACTTTTTCTTTTGTCCTCTGAAGCATAATCTCTATTTTTCTTTGGGCTGTATTCAAAAATGCTGCTACACATCTCTTACTTTCAAAGAGAGTTTGCTCTGGGACAAAACAGACAGCATTTTTAATAACTATTAAAAACTTGTAACAGGACTGTGGGGCTAATTGTGAATTACACTATGTTCTTTGGCTCTTGACCTATATGTTATAAAAGGCAGACAACAGGCATGTTCATAATACAGTCCTTTTAAAAAAGATTGCAAAGATGGAAGCAACAATAATTAAAACTTCATCATTCAAGCATGAAATTTATAGGGGTGATATGGAATTATAAGCTTCCATTGGGCAAAAGAGAAAATGTTATCTATTACTTTTGTTAGCAAGCAGACGTCCCCAATCCAACATTTTTTCACTACTTTAGACTACAATACCTGCTTAGATACCTACATGGAATAAATTAGATTACAGGTTATTTTGGCTCCAACCGACCGGTGCGTTCCCACAGGGTTGGTCTCCTCGGGATTCCATCGTCAGGACGATGCCGCCTGACCACCC
>JAEANM010000387.1:0-37255 GCA_017656035.1 Myanophis thanlyinensis | reverse complement strand
GCGGCAAGCCGCGGCTTTTTATAATTGCCGCGGCTTCAGAATCCGGGGCTTCCCATTGGCTGACGCGCCAGCCAATGAGAGTCGCCCTGCCGGCCGGAGCATGGGGGACGAGTGCGCATGTGCTATACTCTACAGTTTTAGAAAAACAGGATTGAAAACAGCTGAACTGGATTCATTCTGATGGTGCTGAAGAATGGCACATTTTTACATCTGTATTTAGCAGCAATTGTATCGTAAGAGGAGGGGGTTCCAACATTGTAAGTAGTTTTTAAAAATATTATTTATTTATAAAATGTCTATTCTACTTTTGAGCAATAAGGCACAGCTGAATGTAATCAAATAGTCAAATCAATCTGCAATGGAGGAAAGAAAAAGGATGGTCTTTGTACAGTATGTGGCTGGGATGGTGGTTCCTGGTTTAAATTAGACATGATCAAACAGCATCTTTTTGCCTGCATACTAATTTCTATGTCTTCTGTAAACAGTAAGTTTGGCACTCAGGCATCTGCTGGTTTTGGGGCATTTTCAGGTTGCTTTTCTCTCAGAAAATGACCCGAAAACGCCCAAAAAGTGCCCAAAAATGGCTGAAAAATTGACTAAAGATACGGCTGGTTTTGGGCAATTTTCAGCCTTTTGGGGGCCATTTTTTTGAATAAAAAAGGCCCACTTTGGGCCCATTTTTCAGCTGTTTTTCGGGTCATTTTTTGGCCATTTTCGGGCTGTTTTCCAGGTGAAAAATCGCTCAAAAAAGCCTGAAAATGGCAGAAACAGCCTGAAAAATGAATGAAAAATGAATGAGGGTGGAGCTAGTGCTAGCTGATGGTGCAATTTTCCAGTTCTCCGAACTACACAGCATCAGAACTACTGGTTCGGGAGAACCAGTTCAAATCAGCAGCAGCCCACCTCTGCTATAAAACAAAGAATGACATGCATTTTAAGAAAGCAACTTTAATAGTGGTTGTACTCTGAAAACAGTAAGAATTATCATATTTACACTGAGTTAACTAAGCTCTTTGAAACTTTCCCTCCTCTCTTCAGTAGTTGCCTCTTCCAAGATAAACATTAAAACACCTGGCTCTTCACTCTTCCACAGTTTCTCACAGGAAGAGCTTGACAGACCTGCACCCTTCATTATGTTATTGCCATGGATCAGATGCTGTAGTTGATCTCTGGGTGGATAAGGCCTGCTTAACAAAGTAGAAAGGATTCAATCATCCAGCATCCCTGCTCTCATCTTTGGTCAAACTCATATCCTCTCCCAGCCACCCTATGTTAAGGAGGGATTGGGGGATGCTTTCCTCTCTGGCAGGGAAATCCACCAATAACTTGTTCCAAAGTAAATCTACCCTAACTTGCTTTACAGTAATTTGTTAGGACCATGCTACATACCAGTCTTGTTAATGAGGCAAAGTAAAGACCGGCTATGTTGATGGAGGAAATTCTTGTCAGCATACTTGGTTCTCCTTCATGCAGTGGAAGGCAGCATGTTAATCTGAGTGTATGCTATACAATGATGAGAACATATGGAATAGATATGGCATGTATATTCCTGCCATTACTATTTCTCAGAAGCTGTAGCATGGAAAAGCAGAGGATACTTTCTATGTGTTGTGATTTGTATTAATGGAAAAGACAAGAGTTATGCTATTTGTATTAATATAATTTTTATATCAATTCTCTCTCAAATTAATGACCTAAAGACACCAGGAAAAAGATATATCTTTTGAAAGATTATACACATTTCACTGCATTTTGTACCATGTATGACTATGCATGTGATGAATACAATTTGATTTGAATTTCAATTTGAATATAAACTGTTTAGCTGGACTCGCACTTAGCTAGAAATCCCCATGTAAGGTATAAAAGCAAGGCATAGAAGGGGGGAAAAAGGGGGAAGGGGAAACCAGTGAAAGTTTACTTAGCTGTAAATGAGAACAAATTATTCTATGTGAAATATATCTAATTTTTTTACAAAGATTGGTCTTCAGATGTTTTAATACAACTGGTAATACAAGGTTGGATAAATGAAGTGATGAAAGCTCCTTGAGATGGGTGATGTGGCTGCAAACTTGAAATACTTGTTAATGTGTACCATCCTCAGAAAGGAATTACTTGACCTGGCTCTTCTGGATAATCACTCTTCTATGCCAACCTTTCTTTGTAGGCAAGATTGTAGATTAGGTTACCCCAGCATTTAAAGAGTATTCTGGATGAAGCAAATTATCTAGATCCCTGGATCCAGTCAGGGTTTAGGCTTGGGAAAGGACTGGAAAGCTCCTTACTCATTTTTGTGGATGATCTGTGGCAGGACTCATGTGGTTCCCCCCAACCTCCAAGAAACTGGAGGCTTCCTAGCCGTACCCAATGTCATTGACTATGGTATTCTTTTGGACCATCTGCAAAGACTGGGCATCATGGTCATTGTTCTACAGCAGCTTTGTTGCTTCTGGAGTGATTCTATTCTTTATTGGTGTAGGAAGGGAAGCAGAGGCCTTCATCATTTGGCCCTTTTTGCTATTATTTTTCTATATCTATAAATTCACAGGAAGAGATCATCAATCTTTTAGGACATTATTTTTTCTATATTGATGAATCCATCTCAGGATGACTAGGTGATGTTGTGGAAATCTTGATCTAATTCCTGCAGGTTGTGCGAGTCTTGACAGTTTAAACAAAATCAGACTGAATTCCAGCAAGATGGAGCTACTTTTGGTACAAAAACTGTTAATACTATAAGTTATATGTTAATTGGATTGAAAGAGCATCTATAAATTATCCTGGGAAAAACAGGTTCATGATTCTGCTTGGAAAAGGTCTAAAGAAGTGGAAACACTTTTGAGATTTCTCCTACCACCCCAGCAATATTTCTGATGTGATGTACAGTCAGTTCCATGGGAAAAACTTTGACATACACCTCTGTGCAAAATTCATGTCTTCACGTCTGTCACGAACTTCTTCTGTGACTCACCGAGGGAAAAACAAAAGTTGGTATGCACAAGTTTATTTGAGGAGGATTTGGGGCCATAATGCAAGGGCATTGCAGGAGAATGTGCAGTTGTTGTTTTTCATCCTGCCACCACCAAGTTTCCTCATCAGAGGTCCAACTGTGTCTTCAGTGAAAATATTTCCCAGAAAACATGTTTCTTCACTCTCTGACTTTGCTTTCTTGTCTCTCAAGTTGTGGTGGTGATCTAATAGCATTTTTCTCTCTGCATATTTTGGCAGCGCCCCACCTCCTGGCAGACCAAATTGTCTGAGGAAAGTGAAATGCCTGCATATTGTTAACCCTAGACGGCAAGAAGCTTGCCGACTGAAGAGAGAGAGACTCCTAAATACCCCGACTGGCATCGATTGCTGTTTGTCTTCACGGGATTCTCCTGACCGGGGAAAAATAAAGCTGGAAAAAAGATGGAAAACCAGAGAGGGAGAGGAACGATCGGGCTTGCACGTTTCCAATGGCATTACGTGAACAAATAGAGAATCCGCCTGCCAGAATGGGCTTGTGTAACTTTGCAAATGTGCCAGAAACTTTGAAATCCCTCATCTCCTCCCCCTTTCCGCCCTTCCTCCCATTCTCTCCCTCTCTCCCACTGCTTCATTCCAGACTTCAGCGAAAGCGAGGACGAGGCGAAGGCTGCTCCTCCTCCCCAAACCCATCTCGTTGCAAAAGAGAGCGCTGGGAGGAAAAGAAAGGGAACGAGGGGGACTCCCTCGCTTTGCGCCAAGTAAGCCGGAGGTCTGCAGGTGGGAAAAGAAAAGAAAAGAAAAGAAATAGGAAAGCTGCCAACTGCTCCTTTTGACCTACTGTAACAGGATAAGGAAGTTGGAAGGGACCTTGGTGTGAGCTCCAGTTCCCCAGTCCTGCAACTGTCGTCGAGTGGAGTTCCCGCTCGCTTGTGACAGACCCACGCCGTCGCCATGCGCCTATATTCCCGGACTCCGCTTCTCCTATGCCTTGTTAAGCTGCAAGCGTATTTCTATTGGAGTTGCCTGCTGTGGCTGCCGGCGGACGGGATGCCACCGAGGAATCCACCGCCCCTACCTCCCGCCGTGTGGCGGCAGCGGATTCAATGGGAGAACAACGGGCAGGTGTACAGCCTCCTCAGCGTCGGCTCTCAGTATCAGCCCGCGCGGCGTAGGCTCAGCCAGGAGCCCGCGCAAGGCGGCCACGTTTTGCTCCTCAGGGGCAATGACACCTCTCCTCGCAGAGCGGCGGGAAGCGCCGCAGACAGAGGCGCCACTACCACCCGAAAACCGGAGCCGCAGTACTGGTTCCAAGCCGGCTACGAGCAACTGTCCGACGGAAATGGCACGGATGGGGGCCGCAGGGCCGAAGGCACCGCCGGGCCCCGAGACGGAGCGCGAGGGAATCTGGCGGAGCGCGCCACCGCCAGGACGGGCAACGGGACTGGCTTTTCTCTAAGCAATCTCCGGCAGCCGCCCCGCGGAGACGTCATGGTGGGGGACGACCCGTACAACCCGTACAAGTATACGGACGACAACCCTTATTATAACTACCACGACACCTATGAGCAGCCCCGGCAGAGAGGCCGTTACCGGCCGGGGTACGGCACCGGCTATTTTCAATACGGTAAGGGCGCGCATTTCAACCGGTCACACACCAGGCTGCGGGGCAAGCTTGCCTTGGCTTGCAGCTTAAAAGGAACGAGGTGAAGAGCTGCGCGTCTGTTCAAAGGAAGTTTTTAAACATCTGCATGCAGATACCGAATCCAGTCGTTTTGAGTCTGCAACGGTGTCCCTCCAAAAAGCGAGCTCCCACCCCCACCCCGAGATCCAACCCAGCCGCGTGGCAAGTCCCTCCCTTCTCGACAGCCTACGGGATTTCACCTCGGCCAGCCCCACATCCGCTGATCACCATCTGGTCCCAAGTCTCCCCCTCGCCCGGTAGTCGGTCGGGATCTTGCGGTAGAAAATAAGATGTAAAGTAATGCAAAACACCACGAGGGGGTGGTGGGGGCTACGAGGAGTGAAGCAGAAGACCCTCATTCTAATAGAGCAGCAACCAAGTGGAATTTACAAGGGGGGGGGAGTATAATTATTAGCAGTGGTACATTTTTTAATATGGATTCCAGTCCTTTTTTGCATATAAATTTATTAGACCTTAATCAGCTTGCCCTTGACTTTAGATGTGACTATTCCATGGCAAGAAGCTTTGTAGGCATGATATTATTATGGTATTTCAAGTGCTGCTTTTCTGGAGGGTTCAGCATTGGGACTGAAAAGTAGAAATGTAGATCTCCTAGATAACACTCAAATTCAAGATAGGTGATTGTTGGCTTCATTTTGAGGCTCTTGTTTGGCTGTAATTTACTTAATATAGCCTACTTAATGGATGATCACAGTCTTGTTTGAGAATATCTATTGTTGCCTAAGACAACAAGCATAATTTATTGTTCTAGACACATTTCTGGTATCTGGCAAACTTATTGTTTTCATCAGCTGGTGGCCTTATGAGGAAAATGTCTTTAAGATACACAAGAAAAAATATTGTACATGATCATGTGGTATAATAGTTTCAATCTGGAAGACACATTGCATTTTAAAGTTTCTTTTGTTCTTCTGAAGAGTGAGTTTTGCATTACTTTACTCTCAACATCTTATTTTCTTATTAAATGACTGTGTCCAGTATAGGGTTCCCAATTTGTCATACTGTGACTAGAAACTGCAACTTTGGCTGCCTTTTTCAAGAGTGGAATTTGTAGACATTTTCTGGGCCTGATCTATTTTGTGTGTATTTGTGTGTGATTTGATGCACTGCAGGGTTGCCAGATTTAGTGCCAGATCCTTATTACATCCAAGCAGCAACTTATGTCCAAAAGACGTCCATGTACAACCTGAGATGTGCTGCTGAAGAGAATTGTCTAGCTAGGTAAGTACAGGGATGGCTTTGATTTCATATCATCATAAAATACTTGTTGGATGGAAAGATTATTGAATAAATTTCAGAGTTTCCCAATCAGAAAATCTAAAGATTTTGGGGGAGTACAGCTCTCAGTATCTCAATCTTTCCCTATGTTGACTGGGAATTTTAATACTCCTTAAGTGTTTGGAGAACACTAGATTGAAGAAGGCCAACCTGCAGAATACAGCTCTATAAAATAATTAACTTTCTGAGGCACCTATTGTTTGTACAATGTTGTTTTGTGTCCAGGATACATTATCAAAGATTTTGAATTGCACTGGTACCTTAACAAGACATGATTTCAGTAGAATTTAAGCAGTGGAGAAAATTCCTTTACTATTCCAATTCATAAAACATACTGTTTTTATTAATGTCTGCTGAAAGCTTGATGACCAAGCTACATAAGGTTTCCATGCCTTGATTGTTTAAGACTTATTTTCTTACCAGGATCTGTTTTTCATTAATCCAGAGCTTTATTAATTTTTGAAAAAAAGGCCTTTATTGAGTGCATTGCTTTGTACGCAACAGAAGAAAGTTATTTTTCAATTGCTGTTTGATTATTGTAATTTCCGGTTTTTTATCAGCTACCCCTCTTCTCTAATCTATTTTTTAACTCATTGCTTTTCAGCATCTAGATTAATTGATAATCAGATATCAAATCACAATCAGTGTAGTTCATTTCATAATGAAGCGGTAATCGAATGCATACATGTGGAAGTAAGTTATATTAAATGCAGTGGGCTTTCATAACCATGCATTAGGATAAAGCTATGATAATACATGATGCTAGGAGTCAGCAAAGCTCTCAATCTTTCGGACCAAAGCATCTCTTAGGAATGAAGGTAAATATTTGTGTACTAGGATAATGTTGCAGGATCCAATATAAGTCGGTCACGAGAACCGACTTATTCTTCCAAGTTGACAAGGGGCTATTGACTTCCCAGGCTACAATTGTTTCACTGGCTATTTTTGTCCCTGTTCACTCAATATTCATAGTAGCTGTGAAATTAAATGCATGTCCTTACTACTGCAATGTGAGGCTACCAATAAGTTCAGGTTTCATTGGTAGCTTCACATCGCAGTGAACAATGAACATTAAATTTTGCAGTAACTACAATTGTTGGGTGAGTCGGGACAAAAATACCCAGAGAAATGATTGAAGCCTGAGAAACAGGCCCCTTGTCAGTCAGTAGGAGTGCTGATCTACCACCAGCATATCAGGTATATAGGAGCCGAGGGTTCAGTGGCACAAGGAAACAAATATTAATGACTTAATAGCCAGCCATAAACACCCCAATTAAGTAAAAGCTACATACAATCAGGAACCATATAAATACAATGCATAGGACACTCCAGTGCACATATTCTGGAGAGATAAAAGTACCTTGATGACAGGCTCCAGTAGGAGCCCAAAAACTTGAAAAAATAAACCTTTGGTCCCACTGGCTGACATAGATTGGATCCTGTAAAGCACATCTCTGAAACGTAAAGTAGTTGTGCCCTATACAAGGTTTGTGCTGCTAGTTTGAAAGCTGTATTTAGCTGTTTGCCCATTAATCTGCATGGATATACAACTGCTAGGAAAGGTAATATGTCTGTAGACAGCTACAGTTCTAGGCACAGATGTGAAGCACCAAGGAGAGTTTCCACTGGAGATAAGGTTTGAAAGGTCCCTCCTTAAAATACTAAAAAGCTTTTATTTGTGAAGCACTGGTTTTGAATCCTTTGCACAGGTTTAATAATAGACAGACAGAGGTATTTGAAAGTAAGCTCAGTTGAACTGAATGAAACTTGCTTCCAGTAGAGATGTTGCAATGTTGCAGTCTATGAACAGAGCTGTGCCTGACAACCTACACACATTTGGTTCATGTTTGACCATAGCAATTGTAAAATAATAGCCAATAACATTTAGAGCTAAATTCCAAATGGATTTTTATAATTAATTAATTTGTAGCAATGTTAGTCTAGATTTGATTATACTTGAGGCAGGTACTTTTTCTTGGATATAGTTGTGAATCTATATGGATTCTCTTTTTTTCTTGGAAGTGGAATTAAACTGTAGATGAAACTAGGAATATCATATGATTCCAGCTATATTGTTTTATTTTTTATTTTAATAAGAAAAATTATTGATAAAAAAAATTAATTCTGCTGAAATTGATGGGAAAAAAAGAAATGAAGACTCAAGGGAGATCAACAACAGAAATATTGAAAGAAATGTGTAGAAAAGTTGGACTGGGTGGGTCAATAACGGAATTGGAAGGGACTTTAAAGTTTTTTTAGTCCAACCCACTGCTCAAGCAGAAAATACCATTTCAGAAAAATGGTTGCCCAATCTCTTCTTAAAAACCTCCTGTACTAGAGTAACCACAAGTTCTGGAGGCAAGTTGTTCCACTAATTAATTGTTCTAACCATCAGGAAATTTATCCTTAGTTCTTAATTCCATAATTTCTGACACAAACAGAAAACCTGAGTTCAGTGACATTAATCAAAGGAAGAATATTAATTAGAAAAAGTGTTCAAAATAGTCTGTCCACCAATAGCGTTTGGGTGTACTTAATGTAGAATTAAATAAAAATGCATTAATACATTATACTGTATACATTATGGTCCTAACTTTATTTTTGAAGTTATGAATACTGATACAGAAGAGATTATTATACAGCTGAGAGTAGTTCTACGTTTCCTGTAAATGAGTCTGATTCAAGTAAAAAATATCTGTGTCTTTGTTATCTAGAAAAAATGAGAAACATCAATTAAATTGCCCAATATTTTTCTAATGTAGACATTCTATAAAAATTGTTTAGCAGCTTTAGAATCTTAAAAACAATGGATTTCCACTGGATTGAATTCTTGTTAGTCATGCTTAAAATGGACCATTGAAATTAATGGGATTTATGTTAGTCCTGATTAACTTAACTTCCCATTATTTTCACTGATGAAAGTTGCATTAAAGCTGATGAATTCCAAGCGGATGTATTCACACAACAATATAAATATGACATTTTAAACTAAGATCTACTTGTTAAACAATTTCACTCTTTTCATATGCATATTCTTGCAGCTCAGCTTACAGATCAGATGTTAGAGACTATGATAACCGAGTACTTCTGAGATTTCCACAGAGAGTGAAAAATCAAGGTACATCAGATTTCTTACCAAGCCGACCACGATACTCATGGGAATGGCACAGCTGTCATCAGTGAGTTCAGTATGGCACTTTTAAATTATGTTCATTTGTTATTTACTGTTTTTGTCTGTTCCACTCTTTCTGTTGTTGTTGCATAGAAAACATCAAGATAATTGGCAGCAAACATGAGCCCATGTATCACACTTGTTGGTAGCTCCTTTTGTCTTTTTCTGGGTTGCCCTGTGTAAATTCAAGAAATTCCTGAAGAAATTGTCAATAGATTAGAATGATAGTTCACCCATCTTCTCTGAATAACCATTCTCATTTGATTTATAGCTCAATAAAGGAATATTTTAGATATCAAAATGAATTGCTTAGTTTAATATATAAAGTGGTGCATAATTTGGGAGTAAACACGATAATACTATTGTGTTTTCCTGAAAATCAGACCTGGTCCTATTTTCTTTGGGACTCCCCCCCCCAAAAAAAATGACTAGGGCTTCTTTTCAGGGGGTGTCTTAATCCCTGTCATGTAGAAAGCTTCCCAATACACCCCAAGCAGGCTTACCTAACGGTCGCACCAGCCATCCACACAAAGCAGCCTCATGGAGGCCGCTCCAGCAACCATGACTACTGGGCCACTTTTGCTGTGTGATTGCGGCCACAAAAAGACTAGGAGGCCAAGCAATACACCCCACGCCAGCTGAACTAACATTTACAAAGTAACACAAAATAAACACTGGTAAAAAAATTGTGGATAGCTGGTGCAACTGTTAGTTCAGCTGGTGCGAGTCGCATGGGGCTCATCGTTTGGTCTTCCAGTCTTTCTGCGGCCATTAACAGCAGAAGTGGCTCCTGTGGCCAGGATTGCTGAAGCGGCCATTGCAAGCCTGTTTTGCATGGATGGCTAGTGCGATGGTTAGGAAAGCGCATGTGGGGCATGAGGGGCAAGTTCTAACTCCCCTCCTCGCCTTCTTACCTTGTGTTGTCAACATTGCAAGCAACCAGAGGTAATGGCAGGCAACTGGCTGCACAGGCGTTTAAGTAGGACTAATTTTGGGGGTGGGGCTTAATTTTAGTGCATGCGTTCAAAAACATATAGGTCTTTTTTTCAGGGAAACACAATAGAATACTGTGCATAGCACCAATAATCTTAATTTAATGTCTGTATAAACTTCAATAGCAACCAAATTTAATTGAAGCAAGAGTGAATTACATTTAAATATTGAATGCAGGCATTACTGAGAAAAATATCTAATGTGGACTCATTTTCCTTCTGTGTGAATATGAATTATCTGCATGTAAAAATACGGCGAAGATGGTTAATTTTATTTTTTATTATGAAAACACAAGCAAAAATCTAGGAGTATACTTTTGATCCTTACCTGTTGAAAGTCTTTATGACTTTAGATCATAATAGTAACAGCCATTTTGTTTGTGTGTGATTTCATTTTTTATTCAATATCTCAGGGTTCTCCAGCCGGATGTTTTTTAAATACACCAGAACTAGAAAGAATTTCCAGCCAGAGTAATATGTGGGATTTCTAGGATAGGCAAGTCTAAAAGGTCTAGGAAATATCTGGTTAAGGGAGTCTGAGATTTGGGCTACCGTACCTGGGCTGCAAAAATGCAGATGACAATTAGAGGCTAGTAAAAATATATCGCTAACCAGATTTTTGCAGCTTGATGTAATTGCCATAAACAGCAATAGCACAGTTAATAGAAAATGGTGGACACACTTCTACTGTTCTGTAAAATGACAATAGAACTGAGGTATGCAAAACCTCCCAAAACTAAAAAAAACCATATCTGCATATATGTAGAACCAAAAGATAATCCAAGGCCTTAATTTTAATTTATTTTGCATATTTTACTTGGTCCATTTAAAAAAAAGGAAACATTTCATAAAGAGAAGGATCTTGAATTTATGAGAGTGACACAAATATTTTTAATCAGATACCGTTAAAACAAGACTAATAATGAATTTACTTTGCATATTTAGCCCTTTACTAATAGGAAATTTGGATATAAAAGTGGTCTATTGTTTGGTTTTTAAACAAACAATATATAACAACTTTCTTAAAAACTATATTTTATTATAATCATTGAAATCTATAATATGTAGACAGTAATATCACTGGCTTCAAAGTATTTGCCTAATAGAACTGAATATTGCAATATTTAAAATTTGGAAATTTTTATTTTGATTATTGCCTTGTTGGGCCTAATTATTATTAAGATGCTGATGTACCTGGTGCAATAAGTTAAGGTAATCTTGTCTGTTAATTTATTAATAGACATTACCATAGCATGGATGAATTTAGTCATTATGACTTACTTGAAGCAAACTCACATAGGAGAGTAGCTGAAGGACACAAAGCAAGTTTTTGTCTTGAAGATACTTCTTGTGACTATGGATACTATAGGCGATTTGCATGTACAGCCCATACACAGGTAATGTATAATTATTAATATTGCTATTATTTAGATATAATTTAGATTAATATCAATTTCTACCCTCTGTGAAATTTTGCATTAAAACAGATATATCACGAACAGTTTCATACCTTTTGATTAAGTTTTAAAGTGCTTAATCTACCAGAAAATATTTACGAATAGAATGAATGAAAGCTGATGTTTAAGTTCCTTTAGGAATGATGAGTAACATCTTTTTAATCTATTGCCAGTAGAATGAGTTGGCGTAAAATACAGATAGTAGTTACTTTGTGACTAGTTGTTTTATGACTGAAATTATGGCAGTCATGAAATTTGTACTTGATGGGCTGTAAATCACCCCGGCTGTCATAAATGGTTGCGCTGTGTGCCCCAGGGTCACATGACTATATGCTGGATGGATCAGCTTTATGATTAGCCACAGCATTCTATGGTCACATGACTGGAATTTACAACATTGTTTGCTGGTTTCTGACATGGTTTCCAACAAAAATTTCCTATTAAGATGAATGAGTTAACAATTGGATACCCACTACATTTCCTTAATGACCACTATTTGCTGAACAAACCTCCAGAAAAAAAGACTGGAAAATTACTTCCAGTCATATGAATGCCTTAACTTATGACTACAATGATTTATGACCATAATTCCAGGCTTAATTACAGTAATACAGTAAGTCAAGGACTACCAGTATCCTTAATAATACGAAGAATTGTATCCATGAAGAGTTGCTCTGGAGATCTTAGTATAAGTTTTCTTTAAAATGGGCAACAGTTCCTATAATCTTCCCTCAGAATAAAGAATGAAAATAAAAATCATAGGATTGCATAATTTTGAGCCTAATCTTATTATCCTATTGCCTTTTGGAATAATACAGCTGTCCTTGAGGACATAGCAATAGTTTATAAATGAATTGTTTTACTCACTTGAAATATGTAATGCAAATAATCAAGATAAGCATTTCTTAAAGTTTTCTTTAAGTAAATTTCATTTTCAGAATGCTATTAATTTTCATTGATTAACCATCAGATTAGATTGAGTACATAATAAGTACTCAAGTACTCTACATAAGTAGATTGAACATAATAATGTTCAAGTTTAGCAATTTCTTTCCTTAAACAATTTCTTCAACTCCTAGAATTCCCCAGCCAGCATTAAAGTTGCTGATTTTGAGAAACACTGACTTAGCTGGTAGACAGAAGTAGTTGATGATGGGCTGTTCATATTTTGAAAATGATATGAAAGAAGTGCATTGTACTCTGCACAGCTTTGTTTTTGCAATTTGTTTAAGCAGCTCAATTTTTTGAAACTTCCACATAAACCTGAAAAAAAGATGTGGCTGTTAAGAATTGCTTTAATTTTAATGAGTAGATTTGCTAAGATCAACTCTGAATTTGTAATACTTTGCTCACTTCTCTTGGTGCGTTGGCTTAAAGGAAATATCAACATTATTATCAGCTTAGGCTTGTATGTTTCTGCCCTTAGTATTATGAATTATTTACTTACAGTATATACTCAATATTCTCTAGCAGTGTTTCATAAACAGTATTTATTACTGTTTATGAAACACTGCTAGAGAATATTGAGTATATACTGTTAATATTTATTAAAATATTAATTTAAACAATCAAATTATAATATGTAATGTACTGCAAATAAGTATTACAGGACCAGTTTGGTATAGAGGCTAGAAATCATTAGACAATGAATTCCAGTTCTGCCTTAGGCACAAAGCGAGTCAGAAACTGATCTTGGGCCAGTCACTTAATCTCAGTCCTAAAAAGTGAGCAATAGCAAACCACTTCCAAAATCTTGCCAAGAAAACTGTAAGGGGCTGAATGGAAGAAACAGCAAAGAACATCTTATATCATCTACATCAAACTAGATATGTATTTGAAAAAATCTAATAATTATGCTTCAACATTACTAAATTTTAAAAATAACTGCATTAATAGTGAAGGTTATAGACCATAGATGAAATCTTAATTCAGTTTTCTTGCATTACCTGTTCAGGTGAAAATTACTTACATTCTCTCTTCTATTATTTTCACTTGCTACAGATATACCCTCCTGTTCCTGCATACATTTTTCAGCAGCATTACTTCAGTTTTTCCATAACTGATAGAACAGTATTGCATCATAATAAATTTCTACACTGTCCTTAACTATATTCTGATTGTCACAGCTTACAAGCATATTAAGCTTGGATGCAACTGGCAATAGTTAGTCTCTGCAACATGTATAGGTGCTTCATGGCTTGGGACCCAGGTACTTACGGGACCGCCTGTTGCCACCATCAGCCTCCTGCCGACCTGTGCGTTCCCACAGGGCGGGCCTCCTTGGGGTTCCATTATCTGGACGGTGTCGTCTGGCAGCCCCAAGGGTTTGAGCCTTCTCTATGGGGGCACCCACCCTTTGGAACGAATTGACCCCAGAGATCCGGACCATCACGGACCTATGGATCTTCCGGCGCGCATTAAAAACCTATTTATTCCAACAGGCTGGTCTGGCCTAGTACTACTGGTTGGTTTTTTTTAAATTTTTAAATTAGTTTTAAACCAATTTTAAATTGTAATTTTTTGTTTTAAATTTTTAATTTTTTTTTACATCAGGTTTTTAATTATGAACGGCCATTTAAATTAGTTAATTTTAATTTTTTTTTAACTGTCATTTATTCTATGTTTTTTTTTAGACGGCTGTACACCACTCTGAGTCCTTCAGGAGAGGGGGCGGTATAGAAATTAAATAAATAAATAAATAAATGTATCTCATAACTACAAATAAGTAACCAACTGTATTAAGCCTTAAATACTATATCATACTTTGATTTTTTTAAAATTATCATCTCATTTTAAGATGATTATTTTATTAGCTTCATTTTATGAAGCTTTTTTGTCAGCAGTTACTGAAGACTGATTCCAAATCTAAAAAAAGTATATTCAGCTACCAGCATTCAGTTCATACCCATGACTTTCTTTTCCATAGCCAAGACTGTTCTTGCCAAGTGATACACTGTGACTAAATATTACACTTTTCCTAGAACCAGTCAAGATAACACTTAGAATAATTTCATGGTAGAGAAAGGGATAGACCTTGTATATTGGAGCTATCCTTTCAGGGTATTCAAGCATGATAACATTTAGAGGACAGCAGCATGTTTTACTAGCTTATTCCAATGGATGTCACTGTTTGCTTTTAGACCAGCCTAGGGAAAGTATTAGACTTTAAATATTTCAAGAAGAAAAAATATGCCAGTATTTGAAGACTGCTGAAGGCTCCAGATATGGCAAAAATAGACAAATAATCTTTACATTATTCTTCAAGTAATGTATGTGTGTGTGTGTGTGTGTGTTGTACAGTATTAAATGGTTATTCTCTCAATTTTTTAAAAAAATCAGCATTACATTTTTAGGGGCTGAGTCCTGGTTGTTACGATACCTACAATGCTGATATAGATTGCCAGTGGATTGATATTACGGATGTTAAACCTGGAAATTACATTTTAAAGGTAATCACATTTCATTAATTAAAAAATCCAAACATGCTTAGTATTATATGAAACATGTAAAGGCATGTATTTCTTTTGTAGGTTAGCGTCAACCCTAGTTACTTGGTACCAGAATCAGACTATTCCAACAACATTGTACGTTGTGATATTCGTTATACAGGCCATCATGCATATGCCTCTGGGTGTACAATTTCCCCGTAAGTTATTTCTCATTTCTCTGTAGTAGTTCTCTCTTGCAGTAGTACTAGTAAAATGTGACAGGATGAAATAAGTGCATTATAAAGACAGGAAGTAAATAAATTATTTTTTAATAAAATTGTCAGACAGAATATTCAACTAAAGTTATGTGCTATACTTCTACAAAGGATTTAGGTATTTTATGCTACAAAGGATTTTATGCTACTCTATAGCTATAGCTACTCTTTTAAGTAGAATTATGTATTGATCTTAATATAAATTTTCACACAAGCCAAGGGCCTAATTTTTTTGAGCTAGCTATGGTTCAAATTATCCTTCCTTAATCAATTGCTTTATTACTTTCAAAACTACAGTAAAATACTTTGTAAATTAAATTGTCATCTAGTATCTGGAGGATGCCAGGTTGGGAATAATAACTAGCAAATTCTCCCCCCCCCCCCCATTCCCCAAAGTAGTTCAGGTATACATTCATTTTAAAAGTAAAACATTTAGTATCCCCAATAAGATGGAAGCTATTTTATGAAAGGCCTTAAAAGCATGTAGTATTGGGGCTGTACAGCATTGTGAGTTAACTTATAAAAGAGACATATCTGCTTTCAAGGATATGACTTGGATTGAATCTGGAAACAGATAAAGCTGTTTTAAAAGGTTGTAAATTTGCAAGCCATGTTTATGGAAACAAATCCCTACAAAGACGTACTTTGTAGTATTTCAGATTCAGTTCCAAAAAGATTCTCCAGACCACATGGGACTTGTCTGCAACTTTTTAAAGCAGCTGGATGTTTTCCATCCAACTGCTGTACAGAAATACATGCAATCCTGGGAAAAGGCATGGCTACTTTAGAGAGTTGCAGATAGGTGTTGGATTCTGGGCCCCTACAAGCTTTGGAGTACTAGGCAGTGTTGTTATGATTTCACATATCTGGAACTAGGCCTATGTACTTGTTTTGGTTTCATGCTAAATCCATTCTATTATAAAAATAAAATTGCCAAACTTTCATTTTTTCCCCATAAATCTGTCTTGAGTGGCCTAGAATGAACCTAGAATAATGCCAGACTCTATTTTGTTTGCCAAAGCATAATACTCAGATTGGATTGTTTGTGAAATACTTGTGTAGAAATCCTGTTTTGAACCTTTAAAGGGATTGGTACTTCCCTACTGCTGCATGGATTTTACAAACATCTACTTTTATTCCTAGTTTACACTGACAAATCCGTAATAGTAGCATAACTATTTAAAATATAGATTATTATCACAATTATGATATGCTTTGACTTCCCCACTCAAAATCATGTAATTATAAATGATCTTAAAGGGGAATACCCATTAGTTGTTAGAAAGTTTAGTATTTTCCATTTTCCAGCATGACTATATCTGAAATCTTTGTATTGTTTTGCTGTATATTTAAGTAGCTGCCTAAGCATGGCATTTGCACATCTCGGATTTAGTATTAATCTTTCAGTAACTAATTCATGCCAATTCATGCCAGTGCAGATGGTCAACCGTCTGTTTAGTGTTTCTGTCTGCAATGTTCATAAAAACAATTTAAGATTACAACAATTACCTAACAAGGGTAGGCAAATTAACTGGAATCCAATTCAGATTAATAATCCAGTTTGAATTTTTGAGTTGACTCGTCAGTTTTAACTGGAATAATGTGTATATAATCAGAATCATTTGAATCTTCAGATTGATTTGTCTTGATTAAAAAAATTCTGATAATCAAATCTCATAAAAATTGAATTTCTAAATTGAAATTTACCACATTCCTAATTGCTAAAATTATTGTATTTTTAAAATTGTTATTTGTAATTTTCTGCAACATTCTGTTCCTAATATAAACTTGTTTTTTTCTGTAGATACTAGAATGAAAGAAAATTGGTTTACTGATACCCAAGGTTTGAAGATGCAATTATTTTATAAACTGAATAGGATGTAAACACTTTTGAAAAATGAGAAGGACCAGAATATATTCAAAGAATTTTAATCTGCCTCTGAAGCATTAAGAACGTCTTCAAAATGAAATGCTTGTTTGATTCAGCTATTCAAGCCAGTGAGACTCAATAGAAAGAATAATGAATTCTAAAGGAAGTTAACCTTATATAAATATCTTTTCCATTGACTACTGGAAATCAATATAATATCTGAAAGTACTTTTTAGAAATATAAAGGGTGCTAGCATAGGCAGATATCTAAAGAGCTGCTTTCAATTTCATTGGATGATTGAGGCATATCTAATGGGAGTTTAAACATTTATGTTTAAATAGCAGTAGGCCCATTGCTTCATTGTATTATGAAAGTCTTCTAACATCGTTTTGCAATATTTTTTGTTACAATCAATGGTACTAGTGTCCAAATCCTCTGGGACTATAGAGTAATTTCATAGTTCTTTGATATGCAGTCATGTAACACTGATTGTGACGAGTATAAGAAGGAACTCTAGTTGTGGAACAAATTGGTAAGGAAGATGAAGCTTCTACAAATACCAAAGCTTCATTTTTTTTGTCTAATAGATACAAAAGTAGGCTCCATTTTAAAGGACAGATTTATGCTTAAACATTCGATTGCATATAAAATGATTCTATTTTTAAAGCGTTAGCAGGCAAATAACCTTAAACCAAAAAGTATATCAGTATTTTAATACATTACTTAGAATATTAAAACACCAGATTTGCCTATTTCCAGTGCTTCCTGCAGACTGCTTTGCATTTTCTCTCCCCCATTCCTTTCCCTCAACTGGAAAGTTTCAATTACAGATGTTGGAAAGATTTTGAATTACAGATGTTTAGAAACCACTTCCCATGAATTGGACTTGGATAACAGATTGAAAATGATATATGCTCACCAGAAAAAAAAAGAGTTCATAAGCTTGATGCTTTATGTTGTGTTCCATTATAAAATCCACAGTTTCTAGCTACATGAAAAAAAAAAGATAAAAACATTCAGGTGAAATCATAAAATGAGCCTTACCCAGATTTGTCTCTGTACCTCATGAACATACAAGAAAATGTTCTTTTAAAGCGTTTGTTTAAGAAATCAAAATGAATTATTTGATATATACACGAAAGCACAGATGTGCTCATATGAACATATACTCAAAAGCGTGTAAGCACCTGCATCAGCCAGGTATCATACAAACTTGGAAATAAAGTTGTAGTTCAAATTTCTACTTGGGATATTATGCAAACCAAACCAAATTTGAACTATGGTTAATTGTACTAAGGAATAGTAGTTCAACTTACTGGTAAAGAAATTTTTCTTCAAAATGGATATATAAATCCTCATTCACCGAATCAACTTGACATAGTAATAATAGTAATAATTCTTAAAATTGTGATATACATGCTATTATATGACATGTCACATTTGGAATATATAAAATATTTTTGTGGAAAGATTTTAGTTTGAATCCCAAACATTTTTAACTTTTGTTGTCCAGTTGTCTGTGATGAGCTTCCCTTCCATTCTAGAGCAAATTTCCCAAAATCTGTTCTGGAATACCCATGACTCTTATAAAAAATTAGCAATTAGCATTATAAAAAATTAGCATCCAATGAGCACTATAATTTGTTCCATCCATTTAGATTAAACATTTATTCTATCATTCAAGCAACGTGCCCACAAGTCTGTGGAAAATAACAGGACTGGATCCTTCCTATACACTTGTCATGGCCTCCTTATCCTTTTGATGGATGTTGAACTGCCAGTCCTGATCATATTCTCAACCATACATGAACATATGTTGCACTATTATGTCAACCACTTGAATTGTTTATACCTAACCTCCAGTTTAAAAAAAACCCAGACTTTTGTAGCAAGGAACTGTAACTGGTATTGTGACACCAGTAACTACTTAGAGGCCACTCCCTCAGGAAAGTTGCTGATCATCTCTCTAGTAATGTAAGAGATAGTTGGCCTGACAATTGAGTAACTTTGCAATATAGGATCACAATGTGTAAGATGCATTTTTCTTATGATAAAAACCATATTTTCATGTATAAACAGAGTATCTGTTATTTATTATGTGAACAGAAGGTGTGTGTAGAATCCAGAAAAAGGCCTGAATAGAAAAGGATACTGTTTTGTGAAGGATGCTGTGATTTAAGAATTTTGTTCACCCTGAATCATGAAGTAGAATTCCTAAAACATAAGGAATATCTCTTTCTTACCAACTTGGCCAGCCAACTGGAAGAAATGTTGAATGTGGCAAAGGTCACAGGAGTGTTCCACATTGTGAGAGGTTGACCCATCTATGTGACTTACCAAAAAAACCCCAAAACTCTTTGCTGTGCCAAATACTTCATGATGCACTACATTAAAATATTTTTTTTAAATGACAGACTAATAATGGAAATTTCTATACATTCCTATCATTTCAAGCTGGATATAACTGAGGTACTATACTCATTTCATTAAAAGTGGTCTATCCTGTACTTTTCAACACAACAAAAATGTTCACACTACAAATTACAAAGGTGCTTATATGTTTAACTTGAACTGAAAAAAGTAAATACCTTATTTTACCAAGAACTTTAAAATTTAAACATCTTTATATCAAGTAATTTATAATCAATCATACACTAACATTGTATTCTTCACAGAACTTTCATATTCTTGTACTGTTTGCAAATTTATGTGAAAACAACAAATAAAAATGTTTCAAATGCTCAAAGTTTCCTCTAGATTCAACCAAAATGTAGTCTAATCTTTAATAAGTTAAGTCTATATATCTATATCTGGCACTCTTTTTATGGACAGACAATCTCAAATCTCACTCAGAAGTTTAATGTAGATATTACAGAATAGGGAGATCATATTGAACTGTGAGGAATTCCACAAAGAGGCTCTGGGATAAATTTCCCCTTTCCATTAATACCAGTTGGTACAATTCTTAATCCAATGATACCATAATACTGAAAGCCACGGAGAGGTCAAAAATAGCACGGATGGACACATCTTCCCCATCCTTCTACCAGATGCTATCCACAATTACGATCAATTCTGTCTCAGTCCTGTACCGAACCCTGAAACCTGAGTGAAAGGGGACCAGATAATTTGTTTCCTGTGGATTTTTCTGAATTTCCAGCCCAACTACCTTCTCACTATGAGAGAATGAAAGTTCTCCAATAGTGTCAGGTCTAGCAATGGTATTTTGGGGACGGAGAGGACCACCTCATTTTTCAGTGTTTGTGGGACCACCGCTCAAAGTTACCGCCTGGATCCAACTACATGTCAATTATCCCATAATGATCTCGATCCCAACTTGATAGGCAGGAGACAGTGCCTCTGAAAACTGCCAGACTATTCCAGATAACCATGGCTATTCTACCACCCGTTTAGAATTCTTGATTGATACCACACCAATCGTATTCAATAGCAGCAGCAACCAAAATCCCAGGCCTCTAAAAATATGCCTGGGAATTGGGGTAGAACACAGGGTTCTAGAATGTGGAATAGCAAACGACCATGTTCCCCAAAATAACTTCATAATGGTAAAACAGCTGTAGCTCTAAATGAAGATTGCCTTGACACAAGCCAAATCGGCAATGTAGGCTCCAGCTCACCTCAGTCTCTAGGAGCCTGTAGTGGTTGGCTATGAAAGTCTCCAGCAACCCAAGGTGCCCTGTTGCTGCTCCTCAGGAATATCTTAATGTCTAGTCTTTCATAGCCATTGCCACCAGCAAAGGCACATCATGGCCTTCTCCAGTGGTGTAAACAACTAGTTGCATTGTGCTGCCTATTGCCAAACAGTTTAGTATAATAAAGGCAGAGGCCCAATTCTACCATTTCCACTGGTACTTGGGAATTCAAGCATTAGTCCCAATTTAAAGTAGGAGACCAACAATCACACATTTCCTGCTTCTGTTCACTTGTCAATGAAAGGCACAACAGGGCAAAGTGTGTGTTGGCTCAATTGAGGCAGGTTTCTTTCTGTTCTGCCCCAAAACAGGAAACCTATTTGGGAGATTCCTTAATCTTTTCCTGCTCATTGCAATCCTTCTTCAACATATTAAAGCTTTCAATAATTTAGGCCCAGACCACAAAACAAGATGAGCTGTTAGGCACCTTAAAAAGCAACACCAACAAATTTAATCGCCAATTGCCAAAAAAAGTGCAACACCTTAATCTGCAAATTATACATAGCATACAGCCATTTTCAAATCTGTTTCAGATAAAAAATTAAAAATATGTATCCTCATAACTGGTTTGCATTGAAGAGTTTACTTAGTATAAAAATAAATTTAGTATAAAAGATAATTGGCTGTATATTACCCAAATTAAGAAAATCAAAAGAGAATAAATTATGGTAACCAGCTACTGAAGGCCAACCAATCATTATATAGCCCTTCTACAGGAAGACTTTCTAAATGTATTTCAAATAATGTAAACCAGCAAACTAACATTTAGATTATTCCCTTACTCCCCCCCAGTTAGTTGTGTAATAATTAATTATTCCTTAATAGTTGCAAAAAATGTACCGTAAGTAACAACTTCAGCCTGTATTTCCTTAACTCTAGATGAGTAGAGGTAATATTTTTAAATACAAATACTTTTATATTCTCAAAATATTGAAAGGCCAAATAAAAGTACTTAGCCATTGTCATGTTCCATTTTAATTTTTATTTGGAATTCTACTACTATCATGATTTTACATCAGCTATATCTGTTCAGAAGAATCTTTTTCTGAATATTTCACAAATATTCTGTCAAGCATACTCTAGTTTTAAAGTTTATGATGTTTAATCAGGCCATCACATCTATTTTACTCAGTTTGCTCAGGAAATAATAACTAAACAGAAAGGCTATATTTCATGCCATAAATGAAACAATGTGGTATTTTAAATTATATATTATGGCATAATATTTCAAAGGCATCAGTCTATTTTCATAAGATTCATCAGAGTTATTCTGCAGACTGCATACAAGTTTCTGTTTCATATCCTTGACCACAGGAAAGAAGCAGTTGAGTAGGGACTAAATGACAAAAACAAACAAACAAACCATAAAATCAACCTTGCAATCAAAATCAACCTTGCAGCTGAATTAACATTTAAATGTTATAATGAAGGTTGAATAAAAAAAACATTTTCTTTTTAGTTCTAATTTAGCTGTTTGAAGCTTCCTTCTTCCTCTCTTGGTTACTAAGCATCTTGCAGATCATCAACGATGGGTCTTAGAAGATTCAAAATATTCTCTCTGAACAATTTCTACACGTGTTGACAGACCAGAATCAATCCACTGATCTTTTTATGCAAAATCTCTATAAGGTAAACTAAAAAATACGTTTGCTAAAATATTTTTGATGAAAGTGCCAATGTCAAAACAGGAACGTTGTGCAGTGGAAAATTATTTTTCCTCAAAGTGATTTTTTTAGCTTATATTGCTCCAGACACATGCTGCAAGAATGTCAATATGCAACACTGCCCCCCCCCCCAAAAAAAAATCAGTGACGCCATCTTTAAAAAGAAAATTCTAATCTTCAAATTTAATTTTTTTCCCTTGGAATGCTGTAATTTGAGATATTTGCTCTCGCATTTTTCTGCTTGCTTCCCATGATGGATGAAGGGGTTGCTGTGGAGGGTTCCTCTCAATAGTACGTTTTACTGTCGAACTTCTGGGCATCCGTTTCTGCGGGTGATTTTTTTCAAAAACTGTCCAAAAATTAACAAAGAATAAAGTATAAGTAACTCAAATCAGTTATTTACTCAATCAGTTATGCACTCAACCTTAGTTGCATAACAATTCCAAAATTTAGAAGGGTTTTATCCTTGGAGAAATTCAACGTTGTTTACAACAATCTTTATTGAAGGGAGATTCTGAAGATTCCTTTTGACTAGAGACTCAATGTGGTGGAGAAATACCGTATTTTCTGCAGTATAAGACACATTTCATGCCATGCCACGCCCCCCAAAAAATGTGGGTGAAAATTGTGGTGCATCTTATACACCAAATATAGCCATTTTTGGCCTCCCAAGCCCCCCCCCCCCGCGCATCCTGTTTTCACCAAAAATGGCCTGTTTTTTGGCAAAAATGAGCCATGAGGAGGCTTCTGGAGTCCTGCAAAATGGGGGCTGGGGAGAAGGAATACAATACAGGTGGAGGGGCTGGGAGGCCAAAAAACAGGTGAAAACAGACAAAAAAGGACAGTTTTTGGCCTGCCACACACCCCCCCCCCCCATGCATCTTGTATTCCCTCTCCTCAGCCCCCAGAGGCATTTTGCAGGGCTCCAGAAGCCTCGGCACAGCTCATTTTCGCCAAAAAACGGATGACTTTATGTATTATAAACTGATGGTAAATCACATACATTCATATTTATTGAGCAAAACAACTTTAATATTGTTAAACACACCCCAGTTTTTAGATTATTAAACATACTAATACTAAAAATTCAAAACCCATGATGAATAAAAACATTAACTATATAGTTAACACAAAGCTAGATTTCATTGTCTGAGTCCAAACAAATGCCAAGAATATTACTTTAGTATTCTCACTTACTTGTCTTGTTTCTAAGAAAATGGCCTCTAATATTTCTAGAATAAAGAATACAAAAGTTAACAATGAAAAAGACAATAGTTTCAAGTAAAGAACAACACCCTGCTAGTGAATCAAAAAATTGAATCTAATGTACATAAATGCATAAATAAATGCAAAAATTATATAACTCTGCTTATATGGCCAAGCTGAGTCTAATATGACTGGATTTCTATAATGTTTCCTACAATTAATCTAGCTTCTTTTTAATCTGTTAATGGTGCTAATAAGATCCAGTTTCTTTGAATAACCTTCAATGTGAAAACTGACTCAATAACTAGGAAGGGATCATGTAAGGCAGACAGTAGGGCAAACACATAGCCTGGCCTAGAGAGTAGATGCAGTTTTACTTTGTTATCGGAGAAAAAATATAGAACACCAAAACACAATTCCAGGCAGAGCTATTTTACCTTGAAATATGCAGCACATAAATTATAGGCATTCATTTAATGACATGTTTCTTTGATAGCAGCTCCTTAATGCTATGTTTATTGGGCCTAACTAGAATCTGTCTTCCCCACTAAAATGCTCCTTCTGTTTCCTCTCTGGAGACTGGGTACACAAACTCAGTCCCACTGAAAATAAAGGAATTTTACTTTTGCTCCAAGGCCATAATTCGTTTTTGCTACATGCTACATCGAAGAGATGGGGAAAACCTCTAGGTCCTGTGTTTGATTCTCAAGATTGAGGATACTATTCTCTTCCATTTCATTATCAGAAAAAATCTAAGTTGTTTTTACACTATTGTTTGAACCTTTTAAACAGTTTCCACAAATCACTGATCAGATTTTCAGTGCAAAAAAATTGTTCTTACCTTTTCACATGTAAAGGCTCTTGAGTGTTGGATAATGAATGATAAAACACAGATTCTAGCTTCCCTGCTTTTGAACTCTGGTTGCTGTCTTTTGAATTTTGGTCTAATACCCTGTCACATTGTGGAGCCTTCAGTTTTTTTAGTAGCATAGTTTTAATTTTTTTGTCTGCAGGTTGTGAAGTATTAGCCGCTCTCCTTTTTTTCATTCTCTTTACTTTCCCAATGAAGAAATCGTCATTGTTGTTACTTTCATCAGTGCCGGAAGACTGATTATAGAACCTCTCTTCTGTACTGTCATCAAAACATTCATCCTTTCCACTGTCCTCTCTTTTATCCAGATCTTCATCAGAGTCGCCTACTGCCTTGTTTACATTCAAACATACTTTTTCTTGTAAATATTTGAAGTTTCCAATTTGATCCTGATCAATTAATTTGTCATTTTCTGTGTCAGGCACAGCAGAGGTATACGAGGGACATTTTTTCATATTATCTACTATCTTCTCTATTCCACTCTCAAAAATATGTTTCTCTCCTCTATCAATTTGTGCTTTTTCATTAGCCTTTGGTTTATCTTGAGATTCAGCTTGTTTAAGTGTTTCGCTATTAACAGAAGGCTGGGTCTCCCTGGGATGGCTATTAAGCTGCTCTTCCAGTTGTTCAGTTGAAGAAATAGCTCTAGCTGGCTTCTGTCTTGCATTTTTAAAGTCTTCCACCGCAGCTAGGAAAAAGAAACCGACATTTGATTAACAAAAATAGCAACAACTTGTATATAAACAAAGCAATGGTAAAGAAGTTATAAAACAACTTTGCTATTTAACTAGTTTACATCTCTTCTCCAAAATCTTTATTTAAGGAACTATACGTCTTTTGTACTAATTGTGTTACTTTCACACTATTACTAGAGATTTTAGAATGGTTGGTTTTTTTCATTAGTTTTTAGTTTCACAAAGAAGAGTAAGAATATTAATTAAAAGTTTTGTAGCTTATCAATCTAGAAGATATACATGAAACATTATGCATGACTTATCTTTATTTCTACACAAAAAAATATGCCAACTATTTGGATTATATGAAATTGGGGTATCAACTAATTTTTGGGTGATTGTGGAGTTCTTCCCCTTTCCTTCAGGTGAACAGAATAAAAAAAAACTATTTAAAATGCATGGCAACTATAAATGTTCTTCTTCAGAGGCTAACAACATATAGACATATTGCTGTATAGTTTAAAATATATTCAAGTAAGATTGAAAATTTAAAAAAAAATCTTGTACACAGATGAATTAGGGTGAATTCTACTTACTTTTAATATTAGCAATTTTGGTCTTCAGTAATGGATGAGATGTCAATCTAGCAATTGCTCTGTCTCTTGCTGTAGAACTGGGCTATATTAGGAAAATGAAAAATTATGTTGAACGACAACATAGTAACAAAACAGAAAAGTACACAGAGATATTTGATCCTGCAAAAATGTTTTTTGAAACAAGGGTGTATTGTGAAGTTCAGCATTATGTCCATAAACCTTCCAATCTCAAATTAGAGTGTCACCTTGCTGATACTCACTCCCTAAAGTCCCAGATCCTCCTAGAAATTTTTGTGGTAGAATGTCTGGTTTCAAAAGAGGGAAATAATGTGCATTATGCCTTCGTTAAAACATCTTAAATATTTTCCCCAAAGCATTCAAGCTACATAATCACTTAACACATGTAATATACCTAAGAATCTACTGCTTGACATGTTATTGACTAAATAAACTGAACTGAATTCAATAGATGTTGATTTTATATGCTTTATCTTTCTGACATCTTAAAAATTATTGCTGCTGCATTGTGAAATATAATGAAGCAGTCTTATTTTATTCTAAAGAAAAAAGTGAACAGAGGGTACAACAACTCTTGCTTTCTTTAGGTCTTCAATCCATCTTCAAAAGATGCTATTCCCAAATACATATTTTTCAATCTTGTTGCAAATTTTGAGCAAAATTGGTGATAAATACTAGATGCACTGACATATGTAGCTTTAAATATATTTTAATTTGTAAGGTATTTTAGGGCATGACATTGTGCTATTTATTAAAGCTTTGTTGAAATATAAAATTTAAATAAATGCATAGAATATTATATAATGTAGGTAGGAACAAGCAACCTATTGTGATTTAGACCCTTGAAATTTGGAGTTAATCAGCTCCAGCTATCATTACAAAGAATTCTGTATATTGTGCTTAACTTATTGGATAATGAAGTTATGCAAAACATTCAGTTAACTGTGATGAGTTTCCTTTAAAACTACAATTGAAAGCACTGTTCTGGCTACGTATACACACATGAATTTTCAGATGCTTCAAAGACAGTCTAAATTGTAATTCTCTGAAAGGATGCTGTAGTTTTTCCAAAGTGAATCACAGTAATAGATCTTATATGGATTATGCTCTATATTTGATATATGGAAACTAACAGTGCATCATTGGAGAACGCAGCTATTATTTAGAATCTCAGCCAGAGGATCTCAACCAGAGAATTCCATAAGATCTGGGAATTAAATGTCCATAATTCCTTCATTGAGCATGAGTTCTAACTCCAGAAGATCCACAAACTAAGCATCAGTTCTATCCAGAAAAGCACATCTGCATTCAGAACAAAACACAAAATTCTTAGTACCAGAACTAGCAAGAGCAGGCAGCCTGATCTGAACAATTCCTATGTATTTGGACTAGGCCTCAATGGGATCATTGGTTGACCCAAATGTGAGCTATACAGCTGGGTATTATTAGCATTATTAGTACAGATTATTATTAGTAGTGTAGATGATTCCTGACCTCACCTTGGCAGATAACCTCTCCCAATGTCTTCATGTTAAACACGAGTGACAAAAGCACTGGCAGCCTACACCCCAATCAACACTGAATACAGCTAATTATGGAGGAAGGAGAATTGTTACAAGACCACGCCTCCCACTCTTAATCTCCAGAATCAATTCATAAAGAAAACCTTGTCTGTGGTATCAAAACCCACGGATTTTATTTATTTAGCACACGGTGGTGTTACATCAGCCAGGTGATGACAGTGCAAATGCAGAGTAATAGTTTGGCTATCTAAGATTGCTAGCTCTATTTGGCTCATATTTGCACGCTTTCCAAGATGCATCATAGGGAGTGAGGTAGCTCTGCACCAGTAAGATGAGCAGCTTTCCTGAAGTATCATCTGAGGCGCTTTCCCTCCTCTTAAAACACCTTGCAAATGGGCTTTGCAACCAGGAACATCCAGCATCAGCAGGATTCTAGACATTCACATGAAGAACCAGCTTGTCCTCCCACCGATATGATACCTATTTCTCTACTCATATATAATATGCTTTCTAACTACTAGGTAAGTATAAGTTGAGAAGAGTGACAAGAGCTCACCTTGCTATGCAATGCTAGGACTCAAACCACGGGAGCAAACACCATCTCCAGTATCATTAAGCCACTGAACCACCGTCTTTATCCTGGCTCTGTCCAGATGTCAACTACAAATGTGAACTGTTTTATGACCCTCCCTGAAATTCAACTGAAAAGAATCCTGACATCTGCTCAAGAACATTAACACAACAGACAAAAGCTCTTTGAAATATTTTCTTTGTATTAGCTATTCTTACTGGGTCACAAAGATTTTATGCTGCATGGATTTTGTCCATGTCTGGTGTTGAAGAAATATTTTCTAACCCTATGCGTGCATCAAAGAATAATAATTGCTCACAATCCAAGCACTGTCTAATAAGCACTTGGGTCTCAGATTATTCTTATAGGCTACAATATCAGAATCTTGAAAGGCTAATTATGTTTTCCCTTCTCTCTCCCTTTTATACTCCAGGGAAATAAATGCAATCAATTTGATTTTCTTTCTAATGCCTTCATTTTCTTGGCTTAAAACATATTCTTGTAACTGTCACTGCAGAGTTTCTCCAAGGCCATCATGCAGCTGTCCATAATGCTGAGCAGGATATATAAAATGGGGCAATTTCTCCTACTTGGGCAAGTTGACATGGACATCCTGCAGGTTATGGCTAGGGAAATATTCATGCAGCTTCATCAAAACGTTTATATGCAGATGAGATGATCATCAACAGAACTGAAATACTCAGGGAATCTGAGCTTATGATCATAGTGAAACCTAAGACTATAAATCAATAAAATATTGAAGTATTCTTCCATTTAAATAGTAATCGAAGACAGCAATATTTATAACTAGCTTTTTCTTGAACTAGTTTTTCTAAAACACATATTCTTTGGCATGGGAGGAGATACTAATTAGGCAAAAAAAATTCTAGTGCTCTGAAAATATTTAAGAGCACAGTTCAAATATACACATTTTCTGAGGATCAGAAGATTTATTCATGTACCTTACTGGAACAGAATTAGTCATAGCAGGCAAAATTTTACACTTCCATGTAACATTCTCTCATTACTAATGTTCCCAAAGTAATCACAGCTATTTCTGTTTAAAGTTCACATCTGTTTGCCATGGAAATTTATCAGGAAGCTGTGGTTTTATACATACACAGTCATTTCCATTTCAGCCAAGATCAAAGAGCTCTTTTAAATCTATAAAACGTATCTCTAAAATACTAATCTTGTATTTGTGGAAATAAGAATATTTAGATATTATTACTTTGGCATCCAAGGAACTCCGACTAGCTGGCTGGGAGTCAAAATCTACAAAACTTAAAGTTGAGAAGTTTGAAAAACACTAAGATAACTAAGCAATGGTCTTGCCTTAAAGGTGTGCAAAGTTAAAAACACAAACAAAAAACTAAAACAAAACCAAGTCCCCTTGTGAAAGCTCCATCTTCATACTGCAAGTATTTTAGATGCAAAAATACAAGTAAAGAGCAAAACCGTCACCTGTGATAGAATTCCATGTTCATACAATATAAACTATATGTACAATATCAAGATTACATTAATTGAGTAAAAGCTGCTAAGCCACAAAGACTTGACCATTTATTTATTTATTTCATTTAGTGGCTTCAGGGCTACACATATATTTCTTTTAAAGAAAAGAATGTAAAGAGTTTATTTAAGTAATCATGTGTTTGGTTATTAATGCAGTAAGAAATGCCAACATTTTTCAAGGCATTTGAAAAAAAACAAAATAACATTTTCAAAGTTAAGAGTCTTAATCCATCAAAACAATACTGGTTTGTGAGACTGCATTCCTACATTTCTGAAATCACTTGACAGTTAGCTGTAATGCTAATTGAAAAAGTGCATTAAGATTGAATGTACTGTGACACATTGCTCTGTTTTTAAACAAATATCCTGATATAATCGAATCTCATAATTTAATATAAATACCTATCTATCTATATATAGGTATTAAAGCAAGGTATTTAATGTGACTGAGTCCTAAGTAATTGAAATTATCAATCAATCTCTAAGTAGAAGATTAGAACTATTAGGAAAATTCTTAATTTTACAGCAACCCAGCTGTAGTCTTGATGGTGGAAAAATGACCAAAAACAGTCTTGGTAGATGCTCTATATAAAAAATCATACCTTCCTGTTAATATGCACAACTAATTTTCTATTTTTGTAGTAAATACATTCCCAAACTACGCTCAAGAGTTAAAAATAATTTATACTTTCCTTTTAATTTTTTATGCTTAGATAATTGAAAGATAAAATATTTACATATGAAGAGAAACTGGAGTATAACTGTATTGGCCAAATCTGGAGTTATAGATCTAATCATATATTCAAAAATAATCATGCAAGATCTTCAATTTTATATTAATAACAAAACTTGATTGTTATTATGAATGTTATTTGTAATTATAAATGAAAACTATTCAATATATCCAAGCTCCCATATTGTTCAATGGAATATATACTGTTGCTTTGCTGGAACTCGGGATTATATCTTTGGCTGATACATAGTGCTATGGTCATCCTTACCCTTTCTTTTAGACCCATTCACTAAACGTAACTGGCTCTGTTTTTATTTGAATAAAGAAAAAAATGGAGGGAAAAGAATGCAATAAGTAGAAATTTGGAAATCTCATGATCTCTGATCAAAGACTTAGTTGTGTGCTGATGACACAAACATAACGAAATAACATAATTGTGTCACTGTTGAGAATAGGTGGATTTTTCAAAACAGTTATTTCAGAATTTATATCTAATTTATAGATAGTCCCCGCTTACTAGTTGCCTCATTTAAAACTCATTTACAAGTTGTCTCATTCAAAATTAGGATAGTAAAAAGAAAAATGTTGTGACCAATCCTCACATTTGTGACCACATCTTGTCATAAGCATCTTGAAGTCATGTGATCACCATTTGATACTTCACAACCAGCTTGAAACAAAGTTAATGAAGAACACAGAAGTATGGGCACATATTTTGTTTAATGAGTAAATGGGAAGTGGTATAAGCCTGCTTGGTGACCGCAAGACTTAGCAACAGAGTTACCAATACCAACTATGGTTGCTTTACCTGTATTCAAATGCTTTCTGTGTTTTTAACACAAGTTCAAGACAATTATTTTTCCCCCATTTATCAGTATACATCTAAAGTAAAAGTAAGGTTGGGGAAAAGTTTTTTAAAACATTTATATTGATTTTTCTAGCAAAGATGCATAATTATTCCCAATTCTATAGGGCCTGGTTTTCCCCATGATCATCAAAAGCTGGAAGTACTGACAACCACTTTGACCACTGTTATATAAAAAACTACTCTTTGATACACCTAATTATCCTTTTTTTTTAATATTTTGCAGCGTGCTGAAAAAATGTAAGAGACTTTTAATTATGATTAGAAACCTTGTCATAGATTCTATCATGCCAAAATTTGCATTTGGAACTAGAAAGCCAGAACATTCAAGAACAACAGTTGTACTAAGAAAAATCTGTACTGGCATCTGCACACACGATATAACATGTTGCCAAGGACATCTGCAGGGATGGTCAATACCAACAAAATGCAGGTTAGATTATCAAAACCTTGCTGTTTTTTTAAAAAAGTGCATTTGCATGGATGCACGCACACATGCGCGCACACACACACAGTCAGGGTTCCACACAACATCATCAATGTAATCAGAATTCCAGAGAAGCAAACTCTAAAGAATAAGATTTTATTGAAAACATTGTCCTGGGACGGTCTGTTGAAATCCCGAATCTAAAGCTTCCGGGATTTCTTCCCCCAAGTTAAACTTAAAGTTCCACCCCACTAATTATCACATGTTAATTACTGTCCAACCATTTCAAAAAGGAGTCCAACGACTTCCGAAGGCACTTCCCATCCCAGGTGCAAAGCGCCAAAAAGAAATTCTCATGAGAACTAAAGTTAAAGAATGAAAACAAGATAAGAAGTTGTCGTTTCTACCTCCCCCCTTCGCCCTCCCAGAGACCTTGCAACAGAAATGTGTAAATGTGTCAAGATCTACATGGCCTAATTTTTACTGTATAAAATGGCCTGCATAATATAAAATGGAATACTCCCCATACATAAATGTCCTTTTGGATCTTGACAGACACATACACTAAAAGGTGCCAAGGGTTTGATCACCTGGCCACGTCTACCATTTTGACACTGCTATATGCCCCTGGGGATGTTCCATATGATGCATTGACACATCACTGGGAAGCTTTATGTATTACTTATGTTAAAAGGGATGTAAACGTTTCTCCTTGTGTTAATAAACTGATGGTAGAAAGAGAAACAAACAGAAATATAACTTTTAAGAAAAGTTGAAAGCATCATACCTTTTTACAGATAATCCCAAAGTCAATTTCTCCCCCAAGTGCTGATTTGGTAACCTGATCAAGTTTTATTTCCTAGAAAATATAACAGAAGTGATTATTTTCTCTGTGCATTTCTGTGAGCAGTTTTAGTGCAAGAAACAAACAATACAAAGGTTATTTCTGTTCAGGAAGAGTAATCAATAGAGTAATTAGTTAAATATACAGTAAGTACAGACACAAAAATGCAATAAAAAGTATTATAGCAAAAGAAAAGCCCACAGAAAAACAACAATATAGTTGTTTCAATTATTTATATCCTACTTTTCAAACTAACTACCCTCAGAAATTCAAGCAATGCAATTAATTGCAAATAAAATACATATTACACTCGAAAAATCTTAGACCCTTTCTTGTAGAATGATAATGGCCAGAGAAGTAAACAGAATTGCCCCAGATGAAACAGGACTCAAGAATCCCTGCCTAGTTTAGTACAACTGTTGAAAGTAAATACATAATTGTGCTTGTTTACAAAATAAACCAAACTCTCAGCCAGATGCTGAAATGCTAGACAATGCAACTTTGCTCCATTACCTTTATCTGTTCCTGATGACCTGTAACAGTTGTTGAAGTGGTGGATAGCAGAAATGCCAAGTAGAAATAAGGCATGCTGATACAAAGGCATGATACCATAGGTGCAATGTTAAGGACAGTAATTCTGAAAAACTGCAGCAGACTGTGTTCTTCTAGTCCTTTTAACCAAGGGTCCTCGACCTCTGAGCCACAGTCTATTACCGGGCCATTGTCTATTTGGAACCGGGCCGCACGAGGCAGGCCAGTGCATAGGCGCAGCTTTACTCACACGCAGCTCCACTCGCACAAGTAGCATCCCAAAGCTTTTCTTCTCTCTTGCATGAGTAGAGCTGCACATGCGGCCTGGCTCCTCTCCCGCATGTGTACACCAGCTCACCTTAAGCAGCCTGGTTCCCTCTTGCCCCCAGCTGGGCTGCCAAGCCAAAAAGATTGGGAACTGCTGCTTGACCACCTTTCTATAGTATCTCCATTTGTATTTTTACATTTGGCTCTTGATAGCAGTTTTTTTAATGGAAAAGCTAATTCTGTAATTATGAATTTTATTTGAAAAGGTTTCACAAAACTGTAATAGTTGCTTTTACAACTTTGCAAACAAGAAATTATTCCCCAGTTTAACAATTTTCCATAAAGTCTATTTAACATATCTTGTAGCACATAACTAGTAGGCATAAAGGTTACTTAGTAAAAAACAATTTCCTAGGTTGTCTTCTGTGTTACAGTGCTCCATCTACAACTGCTCTTAAATATTCTGGCAGCATGCCATTTGACTTGTAGTGTCAGCTTCCTCTTCCATGGAAATTTTTGAGGCAATAGAGAAGACCATTATTAAATCAAGATAGAGGACACCCACTAGGCTCATCCATAATATCTTCCTGTCAATCTGGGTAAGATTTCTTCCTGTCCTTTTTCTAAGACTGCATTAAATTGTGTTGCTAAATATTAACACAGATTTCCACTAGTAAAGCAGACATCACTTTCAGCTTAATGGCTTTCACAATCAGCAATGCCTTTTTCCCTGCTGTATTAAACTTTCTCAGATGCTTTGACCTGCATTTGGCTATGTCCCATTTTGCCGCAGTTGGAATATATGTAAAAAAATATGCAAAGGGTACTTTCCAAGAATTATATGCAACATATAAAAAGTCTGAAGACGTGATATTTTAAAGACATTTGCAAAAAAAAAAAAAATGACTTGCTTCTTAAGAATTTAGGAGACTAAGCAAAGAACTTTCAAAATGTAGAATTGTAGACAGGATGAGAAAAAATGACTGTGTGATGCCAAATTAGAAAAGTGTTGAAAGAGCTCTACTGACTATTAATTTGCTAGTGGCAAATTAATGATTTTGGTATTTCTAAACAGCTTGGGTTTAAGCACTTTGGGACTTGAATGTCTATGAGAACATTTTCTCCCTTACAGATTTGCCTAGCTACTATTATTAGTAGAGTTCTCCCATCCTTTGGTAACTAGGCAGTTTTAAAATACCTTCCATAACTGGCATAAACTTTTTAAATCAAAGATGAATAGAGGAATCTAAAACATATTCTATGGGCTATGTTGTAAAACTATTATCTATTTGCCTTGAGGTCAGAGCAAGTGCTTGGAATAACCAGAAAAGGCCGTTTTATTTCTAGGAGTGCAGCTGTCAGAAATCTTTGGATCATATTGTGGCACAGAACAGTTTTGATAATAATACCCATAAATATTTAATTCTTTAGAAAAAAGTCTAGTTTCATTATAGAGGGTAAAAAAAATTATTGAATAGAAGGAGTGGAAGCTGGGATTATGTCTTTAAACCAATTATTATGTAATAATTATTTTAAGGATCTTTCCTGATTTCAAATTAAATTTGAGCTTTTAGTTCATAACTGTGTAGCATTTTCAACAAGCATTTTGCATGGCTCAATATGAGTCAGACACTTTGACCACTTCAAAGGCCCAATAACTTCATACTGAAATGTATCTATGACAAAATAAACTCCCTCCATCAAAAGGGTGGGATTTTTTAAGTGAATATTTTGGAATAATTTAAATATAACCTGAAGAACTGGAATAATGCTCTATCAATGGGTCCAACTCTTAAAAATATTAAAATGGTATGAACAGATTTGCGATTAAAATTGATTCATCAAAATTTTTAATATGAGTTTATTGGATTCCCTAAATAATGAATTTTTCAAAAGAAAGAACATCAATGTTTCCTGTTGGAGGTGTAAAAAATGTGATATTGACCCATACGATATGGTTCTTTGATCATTTGTTAGTTTTTTGGAATGCTATTTTAATGCATGTAAGCAGACACATGGGAGGAGCATGGTAACCTAGCAGTTAGACATTTCCTTATTAACGGAAGATTAGCAATTCACAACCCAAGCACCATGTGATGGAGTGACAGGAGTCTTTCTTCCAGCTTCTGCCAATCTAGCAGTTCAAAAGTGTTGGAAAGCACCTAGTTAAAATAAGTTCCATTTCAGTGTGATGATAACAGCATTCCCTGCGCCTTGGAATACAGTTGTGTTGGCTACATGACCACGGAAGTGACTTCAGGCAATACTAGCTCCCTTAGCTAAGAAATGGAGCATCACTTCCTAGAGTCAGATACAACTATACAGGGCAAACCTTTATCTGTTTTCTTTTTTTAAAACTTATGTGATCTCTTTTAAATGTTAAAGATGTCAATGTGGTATTAAATTATGTACCAAATCTTTGGAACTTGTTTATCAAGAATTATGACTCTATCATGCATGAGGAGTAATTAAAAGAGTAATATTGAAAAATTAGAAAAGATGGCATTATTCCAGACACTGAAGAATAGCTTTTGGAAATAATTTCTTCTCTGGCCTGGAAAAGGCAGAATTTTCCACTAATCAAAGGTAAATAATAAGAAAGGATGAGACAATATATTCTACTTTGGCAAACTTGTTATGTATGATACATTGCAATAATATTTCTCAATATGCTCAATATTAAATGTATCTTCCAAGTTGTTAACATACTAGACACTTTTCTATAAGGTAATTAATTTATAAACAGGGAAAATCAGCTATATCTACACCATTTTCAGTTTTTAAAACTCTGCTATACTTTTAATTTTAATGCAATTTTTTTTAGCAAAGCTGGCTGGGGAATTCTGGGAGTTGAACATCTTAAAGTCGCCAAGGTTGCTCCCTCAGCTAAGGAACAGAAACGAGCATTGCCTCCTATAAGCGGACATGACTGGCCAGGAGAAACCTTTATATTTCTTTAAAAGCAGAAGAGAGTTTCTGCTCATAGGTGGCACTACAATAAATGAAAAAGAAACTATACATTGAATTTTCAATTTAGTCTTGGGAGTAAACACCAAACTTAGTTGGGGCCCACACAAAGGATCATACTTTATAAATACTGTAAAAGTGGATTAAGGATTTTATGTTGTATACTTACTTAGCATTTAAGAAGTCACCAAGAGAAAATGAAGTAATGACTTCAGAGTAAACTCTAAACTGGAAATTATGATATGAGTTTTTTAAACAAAATCACTAAAGGAACTATTTCAAATAGAAGAATCATAATTTAATGTCTTCCCTTTAAAATGCAACCATCAATGAACAAGATAGTAATTTTGTGGTAATGTTAAAAACAGTAGTTCTTCAAAATGCTCTTTGCTAGCTACTGCAGGAAAGTAATTTGGCTATCAACTTTAGAAAAACTAAATTATGCAAAAGGAAAAAGCTAGATCATAACATTATCCAGTAGGGCAACCAAAGAAACCAAAATTATAATGTTTAAATGTTCCATTTCCTAAAATACTCCCATTTTGAAAGTCAGCATTTACTTGGATGGTGTTTTCTCTTTTTCATTTGATGTCCTGTCTTTATCATCTCCTTCAAAATTGCAGTTAGGATTCATTTATACTGGGAAAGCTTTCCTTCAATTGCTCTTTTCTCATTTTGGCATTCTTCACAGCACTTCCAGTTTCTTCTTCATTTTTTTTTGGGGGGGGGAGTATAAGGATCATTTTCACTCCTAAACTCTTCCCCCCAAATAGACATTTTTTTTCAATCCATCAATGGATTTATCTCTTCACATCCCAACTACTTCATTAAATAAAAATAATTTATGACAAGAGATCAATCATCTGTATAGATAGCCACCAAAGTAAATATAGTAGTGTGTGTATCTGTCTGTCTGTCTGTCTATCTATTTGTTTTTGTAGATTTTCACAGATGCAGGTATGCAGGTCAAGGATCTTTTTCCGTGTAAGTTTGAGAATATCTTCGCAACGTTTGGCGAGGTCCCACTCGCCATCTTCAGGCTGGTGCTTTCTGCTTTGTGCCAGGGCAAGAAGTGTGTGACCGGAGCTGCTGTCTCTCTATAAATACTGGTGGGAGGACGTGGTG